>JASXSY010002718.1:0-12312 GCA_034509805.1 Sipha maydis
TGAGCAAACGGACTTATTCTACTTACGAATCATTATGAGACACTCGATGTGCACGATATCGCAAAAAAATAACATTAGATATTGTGCTAAAAACTGACTAACAATACAACACCGTAGTGCGCAACGATCCAAAATTCGAGAGATTTAAACGGCGACCAACAATCAATTACAATGAACAATCATTGAAATAAATCTACTCGTGGAGTATCCACATATTTTCTAAGTGATATTACGTGTAGCGAGAAATAAATTGGAGAAACATTGAATAATTTTATATTGGTCACTCCTTGCATGACAGATATTATTGCGTCTCGGATGATTTTATAATTCGAATAATGAATTGTTTGCTAAAATCGTTTACGTTTTTTTGAATCTATCAAGAAAACGTTCGATTCATGACGAATTTATTGATATTTTTTTTATACGAACAAATTTAAATATTTTAATAAAATTCATTCATCGATGCATCGTTTTAATGTTAAATTAAAATAATATGGGTCAAAATATATTTATAGTAGGTACGTTAAATATGACTTAGTACGACGGACACAAAAGTTATTAAAACTCATAATTTAGATAGTTACTCAGTTCACGGAAATGTAATTTATTTTTTTCAAAAATAATTATATTTTTTAATGCAATTACGTCATCATTACTTTAAAACCTGTACAAACTACATAACTAAAATAGTTTTTTACTTAATTTTGCTGACTTTGGGTTAGCGATTAAAAACATTTTTTTTTTTTTTTAACTGAATTGTAAGTACCTTTTTTCCGTGTTAACTGCAATGTTAAATTTATTTATTGGCATCTCATATTAATTTATAACTAAACACCGGTCTTGTGTCGATTTGATTTAACCAAAGCAATTTAATATTTTTACTAATACCAACTCGTTCACTTTTGTACAACATAACTAGTACATGCGTTTAGGTATATATTTATCTACTGATTCCAGACACCTATTATAGGCGCATATGCGTTTAATCATCATTATACTATTTATTACCTTTCGCCGAGTGTGCATTAATAACATATTTCTGATAACCTATGACCCTCTGACCACTGCTGCCACTCCACTTACTGCATGCAAACGTTTATTGATGTTTATTACATGCTTAAGTGGCTTTTTTACTACAACGAGCGTGTAGTTGTTTTTTTTTTTTTTAATTTCCTATTCTTTAATCTCTCTCTCTTGTTCCGCGAACACATGATCGCTACTTCGGCAGTATAAATATTATATTTTAAAATTTCGTTTTCCCTTTTTATTTTTTTTTCGTTGTTGTTATCATCATCCTATGATTTACCGTGCGACTGCGGTGGTCGTGCGTTCACGTTCGGCTCGTGATTAATAGCTTCGATAAAGTGGAACCGCACGTATATATGGCCGACTACGGAAATATATTATGCATTACAAAATTACATACAGGATTCTGCTTATACTAAACGTGTAGCATTTGTGTGTGTGCTCAAGCGGTAGGTTTTTCGACGGATTCTCGCGCGAGTATATTATCAGAAAAAAACAACACCGTATATTTTATTATTAAAAGAACTCCACAGCTGTAAATCCACCGTGAACCATCAGCTGTATTCGCTTTAGGTCAGAGAGTGGCGGGCAGGGGGAGAGAGAAATGGCGAGTTTTAACTGTCGCGACCCGACGTTTTTGAATGTAATAAACAATACACAGTTAGACATTTCATTTATCATATTTCCGTGCACCCGTACGTGCGAATTAAATGTATACCTATATCATATACTCAGAGCATATTTTTCCTAGGACCGAAAAATTTGGTATAAATTCGTTGAATTGCGTCCCAAGATCCCTTTTTCATACGAATTGCGTTCCAGTAAAATTTAACAACTACAATAAATTGCGTCTCAATAATATTTAACAACTATACTAATTGTGTCCGATGTAAGTACATTATTTTCCTTCCCATTTAATACAAACTTAAGACTGTCAATAGCAATATTATAAATAGGGAACAAACTTAAATGTTTTAAAATATAAGAAAAATGTCCTAAAAAATACGACCTAATTCTTTAAAAAAACTTTAAACTTTTTATTTAATTCGATGTAAACACAATTTTGAACAGTTATGTGTATGTATAATATTGTTTTAACTTAAAACTTATAAAAATTGTACATACGCACGTACTAAGATATACTAACTGATTACATTTATTTCATAAGTACCTATTAATATCGATTATTGATTAATATTATTAAAAGTATATCAGATTGCGTTGGGACGCAATTAGTATAGTGGTATAGAAAACCCGGGACGCAATTAGTATGTCACAAATCGCAATTTTTATATCGGGGACGCAATTCGTATGCAGCCGAAATTATATTGTAATGTTTCATCACCTATTTCTTACTCTCATATTGGTGTACGAATATTATAATAAATTGTATAAACTGTAGAAATTACAACCGGCATAGGGTTTATCTACGCTGAAAACTTCACGCATAGACGTTCGCGTTCTTAAACCCTTATAATCAACTCAGTCAGTTGGGGCGAACACTTTTAACGTTCTGTTCGTTTCTAAATGATCGGTCTGAGGTATTATATCGTTCGTATATCAAATGAAATATGTTTTACGTGACGTTTAATTCCGAACATTAAATACCTTTGCTGAAATTTTTAATTTTATTTGGACTTTTACCAAACATGATGTGTACATCCTAGGATGTACAAATTGACTTAATAAAAGCTGATCAATATACGACATCCAAGCTGTAAGCTGCGTACAATAATAATTATATATTATTAAAACGAACTAGGTACTGACAGTTATTAAAATTCTGCGTTGGTTTGTTTGTGAGTTTTTTTATTCGTACGGTACACGATAGGGGTAGGAGTTGGAATCTTGGTTTACATATGGTTATGATGGCAAAAAAACCGAAATGAATTCGCCTTTATGATTCCCGTCTCGTCCAGTCTTATAAAACGTTAGGGGAACGGAGTGGCCGAGTGGACTAAGGCGTCGGCTACGATACGTACCGTCGCTGGTTCGAACCCGGCCACGGGCAGTCTCTCTACTTGGACAGGAAACAACTGCCTTTGGAGAGAGACTGCCATCCCCCCTCCCCGGGACATGGCAGAAACCTACGGGTGTCCCAATAAAAATTCTGCCAACCAGGCGGTCCGAGATTGTTAGTCATAATCTCGGACACATACCCGCCACACGAGTATAATAATAAAACGTTAGAATGAGGTCGTCGTTACATTCCTACAATCGCTCCTGCAGGGAGAACTTACTCGTGTGCGACGGCATATGTATGGTCCACCACCGTCCCTGACCCGAAAAGGGTTTTTCCGTTTTTAGAATTATTTTTGAAAAACATCATTACGATAGTAAGTGTGGCGGCTACACACAAGCAGTTACGTACTTTTGTTACGATTTTGCGAACCAGCGGTATAACCGTAACATAAAATATGCAGGTAAATTAGAAATTACATTACGTGGATGTAGGCCACCGTGGTGATGACATGCGACGGGTATTTGTTTGTTCATTTGTTTTTCACTTCCGTATACGAGTGCCTTTGCAGCAGTGCACCGGGCTCGAATTAATACCGCAACGGTCGGTTCGCTCGCGCAGTGCCATCACGTCATGCATAATATTACGTGCAATTAATAATGCACTCGACGTTCTTGCACACAGCCGCCGCGAAAACTGTGTCAAACTCGGGGCGAGTGCGCGAACGCGTGCCTGACCCGGACAATCATCTGCGCTCGGTCGCTCACGTCCCGCACGTGGACGATCGCGCTAACCCGCCCGCCTGCCCACCCGGCCCGTCCGTCGACACATTTCACGCACGTGTTACTGCGGCAAGTCGGTCGTAGCAGTTAGCCGCGCGCCGATGATACAATACTCGCGTCATCGAGCACGGGTCCAGCGTCCGATTACGGTTGGGACACTTTATCGGAGGAATTGTGCAACAGGGGTGGCCAACACGTGTAGGTTCGCGGGCCGCACGGATAAATATAACAATACCAGTAGCCAAAATGTTAATGGACAACATTTCTCGTAATCCGATAATTTTTTTCTTTTTCTATCTATAAATTTGTACATAAAAAATAAAAACTCGTGATAATAATTACAGTGTTACGAGTAAATTTCAATTTCATAAACAAAAACGCGAACCACGTCGTATGACAACGGCAAGAGAACAGCACATATGACCAGAAATTTGGCCACCCCCGTCAAACAACATATAGCTGATTACAGGCGTACGAAGGGGTTTCTTGGCCTCGCCCTTACAAAAACAATGTTACGATAACGTGATGTCAACATTTGTTTTCCTTATCAATTATTCGGTTCTTCTAAACATACCTCATCTTTCAATATCATGATTTTCCAACGGGGCTAGCACTTGACCCCAGTTCCCCCCCCCCTCCCGTCCGGGAGCCACTCGTGTTGCACGCGACAGCGTGACTGCGACGAGCGGGCGGCGCGCGACGTTTGGCAAATGCGGACACTACACGTGCACCGACGACATAATTGCATTCGATTAGAGAGCACGTTTACATTGAAGGGTTCACGCGCGCGTGTACGTTTCCTATCCGTGCCCTAGTTCTCATTCGCGTCGCGTTCGGTCCGGTCATCGATTTCGGTGCGCGCGCGTGTACTGCAGAAATTCGAGTTTTAGAAAACAGTGTTATTATTATTTTTTTTAAACATTTTCATTTCAGAGATTTAGAAAACACGAATTTTTCAAACGACATTTGTTATAGAACATTTAGATACCCGTTTCACACGTTCACTCGCAACGCTCAAGCACATTCGTATGGTCGTTTATCGAGAGGGGGGGAGGGGGATATGTCCCTACCTGAAAAGTATGAAATCCACAAAAAACCGTTTTTCTTGAGTCTTGATGCAAGATTTTTTAAATGATTTGATACCAAATAATCAATAACAATATTAAGAGAAAACGTACCACGGTGTAGATTCTTCTCCATGCATTAAACTATTGAAAAATATTTTGAATTGATATCGATCACGGTATGACCGGTGTTGTTTAAACGTCAACACACATTACCATATGCAGAATAGTACTAAATCGATAAAGGAATGTAGTTTATTTTTAAAAGTTAATAATTGTATTTTAATATACTTAACATTACCATTAACATTTTGCACAATAGAAAGGCCGCTCAATACGCTACGCAGAGTTCAGTTATGGTTATGTATGATAAGTGTTCATGCTGAAAAAATTGGAGATTCCAAAGTTCTTGATTTGATTGAATAGGTTATTAATACTTCTGCTCTAAAAAAGCAAAGTTTACCATTGTTATTTTAGAATTAATTTAAAATTATTAAAATATAATATTAAAATGAGGTGATTACATGATTTGGATACTTATTGATTAACCCTATCATAATGAATCTATTATATTTCAATAATAATTTTTACAGTTCTCGAATATATTGTTGACTTATAAATGTTAAAATGCATGTTTGGATACTTAGTTTCAGTTTGCCTTTTCCCCGAAAATTAACTTATGGACTTCCATGCACAAGCGTAATTACTGTTAAAAAAATATATAAATTAATATAATTTACTGAATGGCGTACATTTTTACTGTCACACATAGGTAAAATTGATAAATGTATTACCTGTATAATATTTGTTATCAATCTATGCCATAATGTATTTTAAATTGTAACGGGAATAGGAGTGTACCGATTTCATTATTTTTAAAAATATTATTTCATTCAACTAAACACGATACATTTTCAATAATATGACATACTTAGAAGTTATATTTCGAAAATAAAGTCCCGATATGGTATCGGGTTAGTCTATATTAGTTATAAGTAATCTAATCGGCGATATCAAACGACTCGGTATGGTTTTCCGACTACGATATTTATTCGACTTGTGGATCACGGTGACTAGATAAAACATACTAAACTAAAAAAATACTCGTAGTATTGTGCATTCACCAGTAATTACTAAATTAAATCTATAATATATTAAACAGATATGTATGATATCAGAGGCATTCGGTAGATTACATCATATTGTATTATTTTTATTTATTTGTTTATTTTTTTATTCGCAACAGAGACCATTATCTTACTCATGTGGTTTTTGGTACGGTTCTGTCTGTACGATTATGATACGTATATTTACGCGTTTGTACGTAATTTATGTTATTATGTCAAGTTGTACTATTATGATGTTTAGGTACATGCATAGCACTCATGACCTTTTTGTCGGACCGGCAATACACTGCGATCGTTATCCTTACGTGCTCAGCCATCGTGGGTCAAAGTAAGACAATATTGTGTACACTTGAGTACACGTATGTACCATTTTTTGCGCAAATAAAAAAATTAAAAATATAAACAACCCACACAGAAACTGTTATTTTAAATGTGTCCACGTTTACAATCATAACAATCGTCTCGCAAGTATAAACCTACTCAACAGGCGTTTATCTGCGACGATCTGTACGCATACGTTCTTTTTATCTTATAACTCGATACAATTTTTGGGGTATGTCCATATACTGACGTACAATTTGAAAACGTATCGTAAGATTGAACGATCTCAAAAATTGTTTGGCATAGGAGAGAAAAAACAATGCGAGAACGGTTTCGTCCGAACCGAATCGAACGGGTGTAATTATATTTTTACACACCGGGTACTCGAATATATTATCCGAATCGTATCCTGTTCATACGAATATTACGTCATTTAAAATGTTTGAAAATGTCATTTGGCTAACTTTTAAAGGATCTCCGGACGCATGAATATTAATGTGAACCCATATTGTAGAACATTGTTTTTCACGTTTGTATCGTAGCGTCGACGATCTAGTTTCTGTAATAAACAATTGTGTTCCTCGGCACGTATGAAATTTATACCTTTTACTTATTTCTACAACCCCGATTGTGTTATCATTACGGTTATTATTATTGCTGTTGTTTTTTTTGTTGTAATACAAGTGAGGACACAAAAAAAAAAACAATACGATGTCGAACCATGTTTTCGGTACGGAACATGTTGTGATATCCGATTTTGACGCGTTTCCCGTCGTCGTACTACGGTTATAATAATACTTGTAATTATAATATAATACCTGGACCGAAACGATACGAATGTAACATTGTTCGCCATACCACTTGTATGAATATTTTCTCAAAACCGGTTAAGTGTATTTATATTCACGTCGATTTAATTTTTTCGCTTTAACATAATATTGACGTTTTTTGTTTTTTCGAAAAACAACGAGAGAGGGAGAGAGAGAAGGAAAGATTTATTAAAGCTTCTTGGAGAACAATATTATCATTCCACACCTATATCATTATCATCTCGTACATAAACGTTCATTTTCGCAACACACTTTTAAACTATGATTAATGAACGCACATTTCACTGCTCGCGACACTGATGACATGTATGGTAAAGAATCATACACTTAGAATCGTTTTTTGGATAACAGCTGTACATTTATTTCAAATTTAAAAGACCGAGTACAGCAATATCATCTTTGTATTTTATTTGATCTTGGATGATATTTTCGTTATTTTTATGTGTACAGCTTATCAATATATATTGGATTTTTTAATGCCGTGGAAAAATAAGTGTTGACTCGAATACTCGGCAACAAAAATCTATTCCAGGAATTTAAAACGAACTGTAAAACATATGTGATCATAAATGTTCATACATTTTTAACGGTTTTTTCCATTTTTTTTTTTTTTTTGTTTGTTTTAATTAACGTCAGCCTGATTTTACAGTAACATGAAAAGTTAATTATAAATGTGATATTGTGAATAATATGTGTTAAAAAAAATACAATAATTAAAATGTGATTACTCGCACATTAATTGATGCTCTAAATTTTTCAAGAAAACCAACGGAAACGTATAAAGTATGTACGTTGTTTGGCGTATGACGTATGACAGTTTGCCAAGTGCACATAAAATCGGCAAACTGTATTGACGCATGAAAAAAAACTTCGAATAAATCAGGGGCGAAACGTATAATACGGTACAGTATTAAACACGTATTATACGTACATATAAAACGTATAGTATATATCACTTAATTATATACGTTTTATACCGTACAAAAAAAAAAAAAAAATCACTTATAAACAAAAACACATTTATATTTTAAATTAATCATAAAAAAAGGAAATATAAGTAATAGACAAGTGTGGAATTATTAATTTATTATTAATAATTATCATTATCTTGTCGTGGACTTATTTATAGTAAATTCATTGTACTTGTGATATTTATAGAATTTCAAATATTTTTGGTAACATTTAAATTTTATTTTATGTCAATGTAATAATATATAAATTATATTCTGTACCTATAGCAATTTTTTATTATTTTCTATTTAGATAGATTAGAAAAATGAGAGAAGAAAATTGAGAAAAAAAATATAGTTTTTGAAACTTATTTAACATATTTCATTTTTAACTATCTAATATATTTTAACCAAGTATAAAAATTAAAATCTTAATAATTGAAATAGGAAGTATTTTTAATTTTTTAAAATTAATTTCAAAAACGAAACATATCTATTATACGTTTTATACTTGTGATATTCTACGTATTACGTATACAACTTTTATACGCGTATAATGCCAACCCTGGAATAAACCGAAAAATTATAATAACATCGATAATGAAACATGTACATTTCATACTCGCGCGGGTTACCTGTTATACTACACCCTCCCCGCAGCGCTTTCGATAGCGGTGTCACGTTTCGGCTATAGCACACGGATACACGTTTTCGTGTTCTTATTTTCATAATTTCCGCCCCTCCCCATTCTCTCTCATTGCCCTCGGGTGCGTCTCCGTCTCGTTACTATACCGTGTTGACCGGCAGCTGAGTATTAATAATGTCGCGTCGTGCATTGTAGTCGCCGCGAAACGATGACGAGAGCATAAACACGTACCTTCCCCAGTGCCGAGGACGCGAAATAAAAAATTAACGCGCCGATTTTATCGAAATGAATTATTACGGATCGTCTGCTGCACTGCAGCCTTTCACTTGCGCCGAAATGTACACACCACTCCTCGCGCCTAGTTTTTAAATTTAAATGCGTCCGGCAGCACAACGCCATCGATCATTTTACCAATTAACACACGCGCACGTGCACGTGTATCTCGCACAATATTACGCATCGTACGCGTAGCTCAAGAATGCCACTAATCGCTTACGTTTTTCCACGTCGTTTCAAAACCCCCTGCCCCGCCACACACACACACACACATTACGGTAACACCCACTCGCCACGCTATGGCGCTAATGTACAATGCAAAACCTATCCGTGGTGCGATGAAACGTATGGACCGACGGCGGCCGGTCAGGGATCTCGGGCCGGTACTACGGGGTTCGTGATGGTATTTTCGCGAAAAAGGTGGTAGACCACCTAGAGTTTGTATTATTATTTTTTCCACCCGTTCGGAACTAGGGTTTTCTAAAACTTCTACAAAGTCTAACCACAGCTTTATTATATGTTCCAACGTTTTTCTTTTCGTAACTTTTGATAGTTTTCTTTTTTTTTTTTTAGAAACGATTTGATAAGTATAAAAATCATCCGTCTGATGGCGCATACCGGATTTAATGTTATAATTCGTTAAAACATCGGAGTTATTATCGTATAACTTATCGGAAACCAATCTGATCTATCTAAAAATGTATTACAATTCAAATCTACAATGTCACGAACACAAAACTTAATTTGTATAAGAAATTGTTTTCTTTACAATTTTCCATTATACTATAAACATGATGTATGATATACTCGTATATACGCGTACATATAAGATATTTCGTTAACATAATTACTATTAGTTCTTCTTCTTCTTCTTCTTTGGCTTTTTACAGGCTTTACATTGTCACAACAACTACTTTCCTCCATTCTTCTCTATCTTTTGCCGTTTCTTCCCCATTTCTTATTCCCAGTATCTTCAGATCTTCTTTTATTCTATGTATCCATTTTGACTGAGTCGTCCTCTGGGTCTCTTTGTGTTTGGATTCCAGATATTTATTTGTCCAATTAGACCTTTTGATCGCCCTACATGTCCGGCCCATTATATCCGCACGCTTTTCAGGGTCCCGATAATGCTAGGTTCGTTTTACAGTTCTTCTACATTTTTATTGCTTCGTACATCATAGTCTCCTGATAAGTGATACGGGACCGAGAGTTATGTGTTTGTTGTGTGATCGTTTTTCGGTGGTTGTCCCGTTGTTTAAACCATGTTACTTAACCCTAAAACTTTCCTAGGCTCGGTCTTCTTGGAAAAAATGTTCGCGACGATTTTTCCTCTTTAAATGCATTAAATTGGAAAGACGTTAGATTGAATTTCTCAACCCTTCTCTTCACTGAGAACACTACACTTTTCCTGACCGATATGTGCCGTTGTTTTTTTTTTTGACCCTAAGGCAGGTTAGCAACTCTTCACTTCTTCATGGTGACTCGCCATTAATTTAAGTGATCTTATGTTCAAAGTTCCGTATCTTCCTTGAGTTATCAGAGAATGCATTGTGAGGTCACCTAGGTGGTTCTTTACTTTCAACCATGCCTTCTGGTATTACGTTATGTAGTTCTTTTGTATGTTTTTGTGTGTGTACCGCCATTTTCAATCTTCTCATTACAATCAATTCTATGAGTAAGCGTTTCCCGTCGACTGTTGTGCGGTTGTTGCTCATTGAAAATTACAGTTTTCTACGAAAACCTATAGTTTAATATTGTCATTCGCCCGAATCGAGCGTGTTACGCGTATTACACGTGTGGACGAAGTGCGGAAAAGCACAAGATTGTCTGTCCGAAAACCCGAGTGCTAACTAATTTCGATGATATGCGACGATAAGGGAAGAGTGGAAGAGGATGGATCGGTAATGAGTCCGTTTTCCGCGAAACGGAACTCGGGTAAAAGGATAACAAACGAATGATATCGTTACGTAAAACGCGCGCAAATCTACGTCAGCTCAACGATGCAGCATACCGTACGCAGAATAGGTACTATTATCGTTTCCTACTATTTAAGTAAAATATAATATGAATATTAAAACCATCCGGTAATTGCGCGCCGTACCGGTGTACAGTTGGCCGATACATAACTACAGTTATATATAGTATAGTTATGTACATATATGAATATCGCGTACACACGTTTCACATAATATTATAAAATAGGACGTCCTGCAATCGTATTATTTTTTATTACTACCGTACAAAAGGATTAATTGTTACCGAACGCTATTAAATGTTACGTGTTCTAAACGGTATCAGCTTCGAGGTCGCGTCGTTGTATTTGTTATTATATGACTATTATGTTATCATCATACATAAAATTTACATTCATAATATGATCGATTTACGTGCCTATATATACACACGATTGTTCCGTAACAGACCCGGGGAAAATATTTCAAAACTATAATAACGGCATAAAGCGTCCGTCACACGGCGATGGAATTAGTTCGTAAATGCAGCTGGCAGGTAAATGTATGTAAATTGGTTACAACGGCCGACAATAGTTTGTAAAACGCTCGTCATCATATTGTATTCGCATAACGGAAACAATCCGACAGTAACAATTAGTAATTTTACCATTGCCGGGAAGTTCATCGTACCACGGTATCATTATTCAATTATTGTTATTATTATACATTTAAATAAACTCGCAGACAATACGTATAAACGTACGCAATGATATCGTATGCGGTACACATAATCGTTCGTCATTAGAGCCGAGACGCGAGCATTTTAATATTTATATTTATTTATTTTATTTTTTTCGTTCAAGTTCAAAGAGCGTAGAAAAGAGCTTCAAAGAGAGCATGTTGGTTACTATTTATGTATATATTTATTGTAATATGTACTTACTCGTAGATATACGATGTACCCAGACTTGGATAGTATTCCGAATACAATATTCGGAATACTGTATTCAGAATACTTTTTAATTATTTCAAATACTTTTTAAATACTTTTTTTGAAAGTATTCAATAAAGTATTTTGAATACTTATAACGAGTATTCTGAATACATTATTTCGAATACCTTCTAAACATTAAATCATTTCTTTTTTTAAACGATTTTATTACTTCTTCGTCATATCTTGTAGATATAAGCTCTTATAAGATTTTTATTATTGTTGTAAATCATAATCTATAACAATTATATAACATAAAAATGCAATAAATAAACATATATTTAGTCTACGATTTCAAATATTTCTCATGATATATATAATTTTTATAGTATGAAAAACTAGAAGTATTTTAAAAGTATTCGGAATACTTTTGAAAAATTCTTAATA
>JASXSY010002719.1:0-72054 GCA_034509805.1 Sipha maydis
TGTTTGACAGTTCTTAGAATTTGTACGACACTGGTATTCGAGCAATATCGAAAATACAGAAGGGGGGCTGGAGACATATGTCTCCAGCCCCACCAAATGTAAATAAATAATTATTCATATGTTTGATACTGCAGGGTTCAAGAACTCATTTTGTATGAATTTGTATGACCATTTTCAGAATTTGTATGCAACCCCCTCCCACGTAATAATCGAAAACCCCATTTTCCCGTGTCCCCCGCCTCCCCATTCGGAAATTTCTACTTTTTTCTTCGCAAAAATATTAAACGTTATTTGTATGAATTTATATGACCATTTTCAGAATTTGTATGCAACCCCTTCCCACGTAATAATCGAAAACCCCATTTTCCCGTGTCCCCCCCCCATTCGGAAATTTCTACTTTTTTCTTCACAAAAATATTAAACGCTATTTGTATGAATTTGTATGACCATTTTCAGAATTTGTATGCAACCCCCTCCCACGTAATAATCGAAAAAACCATTACCCCATGTCTCTGGCCTCTGTGATTATAATACAATTAATCTAAAAGTTCAAAATTATTTAAAAATGTAGATTGAAAATTAATACTCCCTTGATGAAGGAATAGACTTTCATGATAATTTTTCATACTGTATTATCATTATTTTATTTATAAATTATTGTTTTTTTTTAACATAATTTAGTGTACTCTGCATGTAATACCTAATATAATAATTTCAATATGTGTACTTAAAATTTTCCAATGATATAGGTATTTATATAATACTTTTTATTACTCTACTATGAATCAATTTTTGATTGTTTTTTAACCAATTTCTACTCTCTCTTAACTCATAGGTTACTACAATTATTTTCTCCATATTAGTTATTTATCTTTCTTCTATATACTAATAAATTAATCTATTTGTTTAACTCCAATGATAACATTAAGTCATTTCTTATTCTGATTACTTTATAATTTGTTTGATAATACTGTCTTTTTATAAATAAATAATATAATATAACATATAATTTATGTTATATGTATTTTAAAAATAATACACTTTATACAATTTCTTAGTCGTTTAATAATTAAAATCAATATAAGAATAAAATTATATACTGTAAATTAAAATTTCACATGATGCCATTGTATTTTCAGCTATCGATAAAGGTTTTTTTTTTAAATCGTCATAAAGTTCCCAATTACCCCCACACCTTCTTGCATATGTTGTGTAGTGCCCTATGGAGCTTCTAAGAAAACTTTTGCCTGGTCTATAATTCAATACTCCTCTTAGTTTATACGATGCTTCGTTATAAATTATGACTTTAGGGATATCACATAATTTTATAGTAATATGTGGTGCTGCTTCACTGCTTTGCTGCATGTTTTCACCTGTAAAAGAATCGTAAATATAATCGTATGCACTAATAGCTCAAAGAGAAAAAATATGAATATAGTATAATCAGCAGTCGACAGTTTTTATACGAATGACTTGTATCATCAAAATGAATTAAACCCGAAAATCCGATACGAAAAATACAATAAATCAGGATAAAAATAGATACAATTTTGTAAATCAAGAATCTAAAAATATTATTTATGATAAAAATAAATACATAACATTGTAAAATATATACATAATAGAATCTATTAATAATCTAATAAAACCATTATATTCCAATACAAATCTCAGACATATTATATTACTAATCTAGATAATATAGATTGTTGTATTTCTAGTAAGTAAGTTATGAATTTTAAATTGTGCTGATAAAAACGACTTATAAAAAATAAAAAATAAAAACTGATTATAAATATGGTTATACAAACTCATACAAATTGCGTTTAATATTTTCGCGAAGAAAAAGAAGAAATTTCCGAATGAGGAGGGCGGGGGACACGGGAAAATGAGTTTTTCGATTATTACGTGGGAAGGGGTTGCATACAAATTCTGAAAATGGTCATATAAATTCATACAAATAACGTTTAATATTTTTGCGAAGAAAAAAGTAGAAATTTCCGAATGGGGAGGCGGGGGACACGGGAAAATGGGGTTTTCGATTATTACGTGGGAGGGGGTTGCATACAAATTCTGAAAATGGTCATACAAATTCATACAAAATGAGTTTTTGAACCCTGCAGTATCAAACATATGAATAATTATTTATTTACATTTGGTGGGGCTGGAGACATATGTCTCCAGCCCCCCTTCTGTATTTTCGATATTGCTCGAATACTAGTGTCGTACAAATTTTAAGAACTGTCAAACAAATTCATACAAATTACGTACAAAATATTTGAATAGAAATTTTCAAGAATATGTGATAAGTGATGTGGTTTAAAATCATAGTCACGGACGTGGTCATTATCATGGTATAAGCGTGATAAGGAAATGGATCATACGAAAAAATTTTCCTTCGAAGAACCGTTCGTAAATGGAATAGTGTCTTGACTAGTAATGGTCATAATCGAATTATTTCTATAATCGAGTTATTAGTAATCGATATATTGTTATAATCGAGTTATCACTCGAAATTTTCAATTTATATTAGTAATATTAGTTATTACTCGAATAGTAGGTGATCAATATATTTTCATAATAGAGATATCAATCGAAATATTTACGCAAAATGTTCAACTAATATGTTAACTTGGAATAATATAAGTTTATTATAGTCGGTATTCGTAATAGTCAAAACTATCAATAGAAATAAAAATGTGCATAAATCATAATCTCATTTTAGATTCTGAACGGAGTGATGGAATCTATTGGTTTTACAATGATGTGTGTTTTTTTTTATTTTTTTTTGTGTCTGACGAAACCTTTTTGGCAGTAAAAATGCTTCGATTTGCTTATGTTGCAACTTTTCTGAAAGAAAAGTGAATCTAGTTGGTACTTTGGGGGGACGGGAATGCGACGGGAAAAACCCTAAAAAAATAAGGGAAAAACGGGAGTTTTTACGCAAAACCAGTTTTCGACAAAATCAAATTTTTTATTTTGCTATAAATCAAAAACTAATCGATGTAAATACTTGAAATTTTCACCAAATGTTAAGATTAGCGTTCTCTATACACCGTTAAATTTTCAAAGTATTTTGACTTTTATTGAGCTATTTATAGACAATTGAAATTTTCAATTTTTTTAAGTATTTTTTTTTAAAATAACGATAAAATTTTTTTGGCCGGCCAGAAAATCTTGAACATTTAATACAAGGTTTCTTATAAGTTGTTCCTTAACTGATTAAAAAAAATCTAAAATCGTAAGTCACAATTTTTTTTTATAAGTGCTCAAAGTTCCAATTTATACGAAATATGTAAAAATTGCGAAAATTTGCAAGATATTTTGTAGATAAAAATTCATAAAATTTTTTCTGTTCATACTTAAGGTTCAAAATTTTAACACTAGGTTATCTATAAGCTACTCTTCAAAAATCTTAAAAAAATTTATACCGTACTTAGAGGAAAAAATTTTATGACTGTTTGAAATTTAAATATTTACGAAATTGCATAAAATAGCGATATATTCTCAAACGATTTTAAATATTTGTTATAATTCAAAAAATATAAGTTGCAGATTTTTGAAATTTCTACCAGCTGTTAAGATTGGTATTTTCTTTGTCATATTTTTTTCAAAATATAATATTGATTTTTAAGCCACTTATTGGCATTTAAAATATTCGATTTTTTTTACATTTTTTTTTATAATCTGTGATAAAAAAAATTTGGCTCGTACAAAATATTTGAAAATTTAATAGAAGATTCCACAGAAGTAGTTCTTAATGTCATTCAAAAATTATTAAAATCCATAGGCACAATTTTTTTGACTTATTTATAGACAATTTAAATTTTCGATTTTTCTAAATTTTTCGTTTCAAAATAAAATATACTTATTACAATATTTATAAATAACATTGCATTATATTCAAGACAAACATATCATCTCCGTTCATAATCGTTTTTCGTATATAACACGTTGACTACCATGAGACCCAAAATTGGTTCTCACCGATCTGTCCCCCCCCCCTGGCCACGACGATTTTTGATAGGTTTACTTCGATGCAATTTTGACGATTTAAATAAATATTGATAAAAAAAAACCAATAATGATATTTGCAAACTTGTTATACATACTGAAAGTGGCAACACTGTACTTTTCAAATCCGATGAAAAATATCGATTATTGAGACCCTAATCGATATATCGCACAAAATGATTTTACTGAGACCCAATATTGGGTCTCATTATTCAAGACAAGTATTTTTTTTGAGAACCAAATTTGGGTCTCATGGCGGCTATGAATAACTTGAAAAAAACTCCGTGGCGCTCAACGTGATAATGATACCTATCATTGAATTCAAATTTAACAAATCCATTATAATGACCTATCCTATGAAGAATCGCACTTCACCCCCAAGTGTACAGCAGAGCGAGGCCCATCCGGTTCTTTTTTATTTAAACGTTAACCTGGCAAATTATTTTAGACATAAATAATAATAGTTACTAATAAATTTAACAATTGTAATCACTTAATCAAATTTAAATTACTATTTAAAAAAATTATATAATTTAGATTTTTAGAAGTTAATCGGCTTCGACCGTCATTAGTTATTTGCCCTGTTTTTGAAAATACTCGTTCCGAAGGAACTGATGGAGCTGGTATACATAAATACTTCAGTTGCATTTTATATAACTCTGGAAAAGTATTTTTATGATGCTTCCAGAAATGTAAAGGATTTTGTTTCCTATCCAACAGTGGCATTTCTAAATATTGGCGAATAATCAATGTTGAAGTTGTAGATGGACTCGACGAAGATTAAACTTGTGAAACTTTATTATCAAAATGATCCCAAATTGAATTACTTGCAGTAGCGGCTCGTGAGTAAATATTCCGGGGAGACTTAAATTATATAACATAAATCCCATATAACAACGAACAAGAAAAACCTTTTTATTGAAAAAATTAATTATATTAATACTTCAATTAATATTTAGTTAATATTTTTAACTTAATTCAATATTAAATTTGTTTATAAACTAATTCGATTTTGCAATCAAATGTTGCAATACTTCTAAAAATGTAAAAAATAATAAAATGTATTATCAAATTTAATATCAATTTAATATCAGACGGATATACATATAATAATTGTTCAATAATTAATAAAATATGAACAAAACGTCTAGTAAAATGAATTAAACACGGGCTACAAGTAGGGTTGACACCTTTGAAAGATAGCAGCCCCGGAGACGGGCCGATAAGCAAAAAAAAAAAAAAGGTCATCAGCCAGTATACACCAGCATGTGTATAATCTTTATCTTAGTTTGTTTATGAAAGTGAAAAGATAAGTAATGAAGTAAAAATACTAATATAATCACATATTATTATTCAAAATTACAATAATATATTTTTATTTAAATTTATAATCATACTTAACATTATTTGTTGCACATTTCAATAATTTTTCTTGTTCAGGATTTTTTAAAAAGTACAAAAATTCTTGACAGTTCTTATTGTAATTTAGTTTGACGCAGAGTTCTGATTTAACCATTTCCACTGACAGACGATTTCTTTCATCGGACCATAAATTTCCCATCAATGAAAATACTCGTTCAACAAAAGCATTACTTATGAGAATTGAAAATATTTTTCCAATAATTTTTGGAAGTTCAGTGAAATTGTTTTTTTTGAACAACTCTACTCAAATTAAGTCTGAAGATAAGTTCATTTTTGAAAGCTCTGCCCAGACTCCTTGCACATTTTTTACTTCGTCGTAAAGTCGGTCTTCTTCAATATTGTTTAATCCTAACAGATTCACAGATTTTATTGCTTCATCATACTCAATTGTTTTGTTTTTTAAATTAAAGTTTGAAAACATCTTAAAAATAGAATCGTTGAAGTCGTAATATTTTTTTAAATAATCATTAGTTTTTTTATACATTTCATTAGCTTCTTTTTTAAACATTACTCGCTCATTTTCTTGAAGTGATGAAATACTTCTCATAACTTTTGCACCATAAAATGAATCATTCAATCGATTTTCAATTTTATCTTTTAGACCTTTTATTACATTGTGTAAGTCAACAGATGTTACAGAATTTGTTTCGAGTATTAATATTGCCTCATTTAGTATATTCATGTAGTGATGAATAAAGTACAAAAAGCATTCTGGTAATGTTACTTTACGTGACATATCAGTCATTTCTGTAGTGTCAATATTTTTGACAAACATCCATATGACTTGATGACATTTTTCTTCTCCTCGGTATTTAAAATAAGATGAAACAGTAGGCCAAGACATTATCAGTCTATCGACAGCTTTAAACAAACTTAGCCATCTTGTTGGTCCATGTCGAAGAACTTTTCTGTATTCAATTTCGAATTCTTCAAAAAAAATTTGAAGTTCTTTTACACGCTTAGCACTATTTGAAAATTCGGCATACACTTTTAACACAAAGTTTTCTACTTCATATGTTAATTGTTTCATAGAGTTTCTAGCAGCATTGTGAATAACGTGGCGTTAGGTCTGAATTTAGCATAATAATTAATAAATCTAAAATAAATATCGACGCACGATTTCACTGACACAAAAACTAAACGAAGATATTCGGATTCGATCACAGTCGACTGTGAGGTTGAAACTGATTCGTAAAATCGTAATCGTAGATTTATAAACCGTAGTTCATAATCTAATTATACTTATTATCGTGTTATTATTTTATTAGTATTTATTAGTAGTATAAATTGAATGTAAACGCATAATAATAGAAACAAGTCTATATAATATAAGACGTAATATAAATCGTATCTTATCTTATCTTTTGGCGTAAGAAAATCAATGTTCTTGTTACTTATTGACAAACTATAATTATATAAATTACTCGTAATGTTATGACGACCCAGAGAATAATTCACTGAACCCGTAGCCCGTAGATTTATATGTAAACCCGGATTATCCGGGTGAAACCCGGAGAGGTGGCAACCCTAGCTACAAGGCGCAGCGGCACGGCAATTACTGTACTGAACCCAGGTTCAATAGCGTCTAAGATACACAGCTTTTTCTCCCCGGCACCCTCCGACCAACCAGTCATGCCATTTCATGTTACGATTGCAACTGACGGGCTTCAGTTTCACAAAACCGACGACCGTCGTAATGAGCTGTAATGACCCGCAGTAATTACTAAAATAGTGTATCTATCG
Source organism: Sipha maydis (assembly GCA_034509805.1). NCBI lineage: Eukaryota > Metazoa > Arthropoda > Insecta > Hemiptera > Aphididae > Sipha > Sipha maydis. The sequence continues at coordinate 7,180 of JASXSY010002719.1, forward strand.
AGATAACTATTAATAGGTTTTCGATTTTGTGACTTTTTTTGTGATTTTGTAAACAATGAAAACGGTATATTTTAAATAAAAATATTTCTATACATTATTATTTTTAATTAATTATATTATTTACAAGAGACCGGTTTATTTTTAAGGGGAGATGCAGTTTCAAAATCTCCCCTGACGAGCCGCCCCTGATTATTTGTATCAGAAGTTGATGCTGTTATTGTAGACTGAATTTTATTTACTTCGTTATTATTAATATTGTTATTTGCACATATTATCATGGGTGTTAGTTCGTCTGATATACATTTTTGTACATTATTAGCATTTTCGAGTAATCCAAAAGCAGTTTTTTTAAATCTAGGATCCAAAAATGTTGCTTTTGCAACAATCTTATTCTTTTCTAAATGCCCCAATCACCGATTGACTACATCTATTAATGTATTTTTAAATGCTTCACCTATAGTAGTTTCTATTTGTACACTTTTTATAATATGTTGTAAGCCTTTAATTAACGGTATAATAGAATAAATAGTTACGTAATATTCTCTCGATAACTCAGCAGTCATAATCTCAAACGGTTTTAAAATATGAATGCAATATAATATTATTTCCCATTCACATGCATTTAAATAATTAGATGCTCGAGGAGGCGATGACATGGTAGCGTATAGTGGATTTTTAATGTCAATCAGTCTTTCAATCATTATCAAACTCGAATTCCATCGAGTTACAACATCTTGTTTCACTTTTAATATAGGTAGGTTCATTTGTAATTGAAATTCTCTAAGTTTACCATTAGCATAAGAGCTGTGCTTAAAGTCAGCTACTATGGTCCTACATTTTTTCAAAATTTGAATAATATCTAGATTTCCATTTATTGCCTCATTAATACTTAAATTGTATGTGCTACGCACGGATGATGATATTTGAGCAGATGTTCGCTTATAGCATTTTTTATGTTGGACCCATTGTCAGATACGATAGTTACTATTTTATCTGCTATGCCCCATTCATTAAAAATATTTTTCAGAGTAGTTGCTATATTTATACCAGTATAACCATCAAAAACTTCTCGAGTAGCAAGTACTGGTGAATATAAGTGATTGTCAAATATAAAATGATAAGTCACGGTAATATACGATTTATTACAACCCGATGTCCACATATCAGTAGTGATAGATAAATCAGCTATTGTTTCAAGCATAGATTTTAATTTGGAGTGTATAATATCATATTCTTGTGGTAATAATTTGGTTGTAAGTTGTTTTCTACTGGGGACAGAATATAGAGGTTGTAACTTTTTAATATACTCTAAGAATCCAGCGTTTTCTACTATCGAGAGTGGCTGATAATCAAAAACTATCATTTTAATTAAAGACTTATTAATTTCATTGGTTTCAATTTCTGTTAATCCAATAGTTTTTTTTGAACCAAAAAGTGTAAGTTGACGAGATCGTTTAGAAGGTGGCTCAGAACACTGTGAAGAAGTAGTAGTTTGATATGGCAATAAAGAGCAATTCGCAGAAGATGATTTAGATATATTTTGAACATCTTGTAATTGATTATCCGGATCGTCGTTATTAGTTTCAATTGGATTAAGTGTTTTTGGATGTACTCGTTTTAAATGCTCTATTTTAATTTTTTTAAAAGTGGACTTATATTAATATTATTATATAATTTATTTATTATTAATATAAGCCAATCCACTCATTCACCGCTGTATCTCCAAAATAAACGTGAAATAAAATTAATTAGTAATAAATAATATAGAAAATAATTTTATTTAAATAATAATTAGACCACGTATCATACTGGTCAACCAAAGCTGCATATGTATGGATTCGTCTTAATAGTTTAAAATAAAATGTAAAATAATACCTTTTAAGTTAGTTGTATTCCCATAATGTTTAAACTCTTTTTTACACACCTGGCAAATAACAATTTTTCCGTCAGCATTTTTTTTAAAATGTTCCCATACTATTGGTCGTTGTTTACTACCCGGCCTCATTTTTAAATTTTTAAAAACAAATAATTTTTAATAAATAGGTAAAGACTAATGAATAGTTAGTGAACAGTATCGACTGTTAACGCGTGCTAGCGAGTACAAAATGAAAGAATATTTATTTAAAAGGATATTAATATAATTATAATTTATAACATTCAGTTTATTATTATATATTATATGTTATATTATAATGCAGTATATGTAAACATATTTTCATATTAAGAAATTATACTGTGTTGTGGAATTTTATTTTGTATTGTGAAAGCGTTGTCTATAATTAGGATTCTAAATATAAAATTTCGAATAAGGTACCTCGGTAGTCGAGTGACGAGTACTCGAGTTATTATAGTTTGAGTGAAAAATCACTCGGTTACATAATCGAGATATCTCGATTATTATCAACAATCGAGTAACTCTATTATTTTCACTTGAATATGCCCATCACTAGTCTTGACATATCTAATGATAATGATATAAATTTACGAGCGCACATGAAAAATTATATATGTAAATATTTAGATTATTCAAACTGTCATCAGAAAAACAAAATTTCAAATTGTGTTAGAAAAATGCAATTTAGAACATAAATCTAACTATAAAATTAAGTATATTATTTCAATGAACGTCTTAGGATTAATCATGATTTCACAAGTTTAAAAGTGATCACGATTAAAATCTTTGTATATCTATTTATATATGTTATTATTGTTATCAATCACTTACCATGAAGTATTCAGCGCATATTAGGCTTATGAAACTAATAGATTTTTATATAATTCCATGACTTAAAAAATAGTCTGTATTCTAGTATACTTGGATATATAATAATAAAATTAACTGTTTATTGAAATCCTAAGTATTGATCTAAAGAATTTTTACGTGTACGACGCATTTGTTCATAAATTATCATGTGCAGCCATTTCAGTACAATGTATATTTATGAATTTATACCTACATATAAGGGCGTTTATGGTCCTATTTTCAGGGGGATGCCAAAATATATGTAAAATCAATTTATTAGTGAACATAGTAACTTCTTGCTGGTCAAGTCATTTTTATCTGAAAATTTCATGCATACAAATTATTTATACATAAAAAAAGTTACTAATATGTAACCTTCAGTTTATAATAATAATAACAATGAAAATCTAATTATAATCTTTTAATTAAGTAAAAAATAATTATCTATTATTATTAAGTCTATTATTTTCCATGCATCTAATTCTTTATTGTGATGTGCATTCAACAGCGCCTAACTAGCCAATCTTTCCTGCTCAATTTTATATATATATATATGGGCCATCCTTTACTAATTATTCATATTATTATGGTTGACTACTAACAGTTTTACTTTAATAGAAATTGTTTCCTATGTCAAAATTCACTACTAGATATGTATTCTATAAGTAAGTTATATGGTATTATAGTATACATTTATTGTATATATATATATACATACTATATGATTGAAAACTAAATTAAATCGAATTAATTAGTGTTTGAAATTTATGTTAATTTCAGTTTTTAGTATCTTGTTGCCTTGTTCGGGAAAAAATACGGGTATAGCCAGTTTCAGTATACGATTGATGATAATGAACAGGAAAGGTCGTGCTCTACCCGATACACCATTAAAAGTGAAATTAAGAAAAGAGTGTATGGTTAGAGGTACAAGTAAAAGTACAAGTAAGAACAAATGCTTTGCCTAATCCTTCATTAATAAATAATCATATTTCTATTTATCTATTTTTAATTAGCATTATTATTACACAGTGTATTATTTTAGCTACAGTAGTATTTAAACAAATTTAACATAAGCATAAACTGTTTCTGGATCCAAAAGTGGAACAATGACTAGCCTAAGTAATCAACATAAATGCCTACAAGGGCATCCGCTCAAATTTGTCAAGGGAGAGGTAATTGTAATATAAAATATATTTTTTAAAACCTATAAAGTTTGTTAAATAATTCAAATTGATTTATTGTAGAAGTCTTTTTGAGGGGTTGGACATTTTTTCTATTTGCTTTCATATGCGGAAGCCCTTGAAAACTTAACAATTATTTAACTTGGCAATATTAATCTGGTATTTTGCTAACAGGAATAATTAACATATTTAATTTTCTTATAATATATATGTTTAAAAAAAAAAAAAATTAATTTCAGATTTTAAATCAAATAAAAATATATTATTTTTTATAAGATGTGTGTTCTAGTTTTTAAAAATGTGATTACATATTACACAGTTGTACAATTTGGCAATACATAAAATAATATTTCTATTTTTCCACAAATTAAAATAAACAATTCAAACTTTTAAGAACAAATAAATATCAATTAATTTAGATGATTCAAAAGCCATTGTTCAACATTTTTTAAATGTATTTATTATTTGAAAACTCGACACTTGTTCAAATAGTATATTTAAAACTTTTATCTAATCAGCTTTTTTAGTATTTGATTTACAAACACTGATTAGCTAAATAATTTATCAGTTTCTTTTAAGATAGTCTTAAGGTTATGGAAAATAATTGGAAATTGCTGATATTAATTATTATTGGTTAATTGATTCATAAACCATAAAATAATGCTTAAACAAATTATGTTCAAAGGTCCAGACTTAGAATGTGATAAAAAATGTGAAAACAATGGTTGGTGTAATGCAGAAAAAATATGTCAGTGTCCTGAAGGTTATATGGGCCAATACTGCAAAACCGCTTTGTGTTATCCTCAGTGTATGAATAACGGTACATGTGTGGCACCAGGAGTTTGTCGATGTCCATTAGGTTTTCAAGGGCCACATTGTGAAGGAGGTAATAGTTTTAACAAAATATTTATTATTTATTGTTTCAAAAAATATAGATTTAACATTTAACTATGAACATCAAATTATTTTACATGTTTAATATTTTTACACTCTCTTTGCGACTTCTATGGCTACTTTGCAACCAGATTTTATAACATTTGTTAATATATTGTAAAATGGTGTTTGCTCAGCTCCATGATCAATACCACAGTCATGATGTTCTTGTTCTTCATCTCTAAACTTCTTAATGGTTTCAAGAAGCTTTGGATCAGATTTTGGGTCAGCCATTAATTCCCTTAATTGATCATTGTAATGATCTACTATTACTGTTTCCACTGCAACAGTGCAAGCCATAGCAGCTTTTGGACCCATAAGTGCTGTACCTGTAAATTAAATGAAAATACATTTTTTGCTATATTAATGAGTTATATTTTTAAATTAAGAGTACCAGCTCCAAGAACATAACCGGCACAATGCCATAAAGGATAAAATAAAGATGGTCTAGCTCTTCGTTGATTTATAAGCTTTTCAAATGTATGCCTATGTTCTTTTTCTTGTTCCCACATTTTCTTAATTTCAGGGCCTACACTAGTGTTTCCTATAAATACAAACTATTATGATTAGAAAATACTACATTTGTGGCTATAACAGATTTGTTTTATTTATATACCTAATACTGCCATTTGTCCTGCATAAATGCGATCAGCTCCAAGTTCTCCAGCATGATTGACCCTTAGAATACTATCTAATTTTTGGTTAGCACCATGTAAACCTCTTCGACCAATAATTTTAGATAATGTGATTGTATATTGAAATGACTTCATTTTTATTGGATTGAAAGTCTACAGCAAAAAAATATATATATATATATATATATATATATATATATATATATATGTATTTATTAATTATAGTTAATATTTACATTATTTACAGGTATTTGTACAGAGAAGTGCCTGAACGGTGGAAAATGCATACAAAAAGATACATGCCAATGTCCAAAAGGATTTTATGGTTTACGGTGTGAATATTGTAAGATTTTATAATCTTAACAAAGTTTATATTGTAATGCAAGAATTGCAATTTTTAGCTAAATGTATTATACCATGTTCAAATGGTGGAAAATGTAAAGGAGTGAACAAATGCAGATGTGTTTATGGTTTCAAAGGAGACCATTGTGAAATTGGACAACCTATGCCACAACATTTCAACTGTAAACGGCCATGCCGTCAGGGCTATTGTACAGCAAATGCAACCTGCCGATGTGAACAAGGATGGTCAGGAAAATTTTGCCAGAGAAGTAATTTATTGTAAAATTAGTGAATAAACTTTAAATTCTTAACTAGTTTTATTTTTATTTAGAAGTACCAAAGCCAAAACAATATAATCATAGATCAGAATATCAACATTCTCATAAAGATGATGACGATGATGATATGGATGATATAGATTATGATGAAGTACCTAAAAGTCACCATTAATTTGGATAGTTATTGTAACATTTTACAAATGTTTAAAAAAATAATACTTATAGAATTAATTTATCTGTGATTTGTAATGTATAATTAAATATTGAAATGTACATTCATTAAAATTTAAATCGATGTGCCTAAGTAAGTTTTTAAACACTAAGATAATTTATATATTAGCATAATTTTATCTAATAAAAAAACATTTATAAAAAAAATGAGTTGTATTTAAATTGATTCAAATTTGATTTTAGTTATAATTAATCATTGAATTTACAATTATCATTGTAGAGCACAGATTTGTGAGTTTATCAATGCAATTTTTTTAATATTAATTATTAATTATATTATTATTTCATTGCAATTAATAATTTTTTGATTAAAAATAGCTTGATTTATTGAATATGTATTAAATTACACATAATAATTCTGAAATATTTTCTACTTAAATTTGGAAACTATTATTTTAACCAGAAAATTTGAACTGAACGTGACACATTTGAGGTATCAAAAAACATTGATAACAATAATATCAGGAATAAGAGAGAGGACGTTGGACGTAAAGAATTTGATAGTATAATGGATTTTTAACCCATAATTGTGAACAAATGAAAATAATAAATAGTCGTATCCAGTGATGGGAGTTATTGAATCATTCGATTCAATTTGATTATTTAAAAACCATTAAAATGGTAAAATAATAGAATAAAAATAAGTAAAAAAATTACTATCAGGTTACTTCTGGATTTTAGAAACTAATATTTATAGTAAATACTCGAAACTCTGAAGCAATATTAAATAATAAAACAGTTTGTTGTGATTTAAAAGGAATACCAGTGTTTCACACGATCAATAATTAGAGTATAGATTATCATTCGAATATTTATGTATTCATTAATCAGTTCAAGCTATGTTAATTGTGATGCATACAAATGATTCACGATTCAATTGGTTATTAGTAATATTACAATAACTCATCCGATTAACTTTATTTGGATTAAGCACTAATCGTTCGATTATTCCCATTAGTAATCGTATAGTTTTCGTCGGACCAAGGAGTTGTTACGCAAAACTGTGCAAGAAAACGCTAGACTTGTTAGTTATCACACGTCTTTGTTGTTTATGATTTCGAAATTTGGCGGGTGAAAAAAAATGCGTTTACCCGGTACCGGTAGATGGCGGGTCGCATGCGCACCAATGGCGTACGCTGTAGGACAAAATGGCTGCGGTCGCGGGCGAGCGGCGGACGCGCGCAAAACTAGTAACCACCGGAACGTACGGGACCGGACCGCACGGCCGACTGACGATAACTCGCCGCGAGTACGCAAACACAAACACGCAACGTCGGGCGTATTTGAACGGGTAACGGAAGCGGATCGGGCGTGCGTAACGGTTTTCGCCGGTACAGTGGACGGTTTTTCGCGGACGACCAGGCCGGTACTGGTGCGGGTCAGCGCTACGGAACGGTCTCAAGGGGCGAGCGTGTCGCCAGCACGGCGAAGTAGCGCAAAGTGACTGGAACGGGTCGGTGCGCAGACGCGTGTTTCGACGACTACGACGACAACATATATCAACGACAGCGACGTCTACTACTACGGCGACCGTTATCTGTACGGCACTTGTATTATAATAATATAAAATTAAAAAATATTATCAACGAGCGGATCCACGACGTCCGCATGTGTTTTTAAAATATTGTACAATATCGCACGTCTGTGTCGTACTCGAAGAATAAATAAAAAAACGTACGTTGAGATACGTTGTGCAATTTACCTCGATTGGGGCTGCTGTGTTTACACACGTGAGTCCACCGTACGCGGACTGTGAAGACTATTTGCCGTGTACGGTACCGAAATAATACGGTGCACAACCGTGTCGCGGGTAGCAGAGGGGCGACGGAAGTACTGTGTCAACCGGTACGGGCGCGACGACAACGACTAGCAGAGAACGCGTCGCGCCAAAATGGCGACGACATTGATCGGCCGGGCGGCTAGGACCGATCGATAATTACGCGCCGCCCGCGTCGTCGAGCGTCGTGTGCGTCCGTCGCGCGTGTGTGTAATCGCAATATTTCTTGTGGCCGCGGCGGCACACACAAACACCCGGTGCCCGTTTTATTTCGCGTTTCCCGTTCGCGCGCATCCCGGTTTCGACGTCGTCTTGTGCCGAGAAGCGGGTGTTGTCCAACCGGAGCTCAGCCGCCGGCCACCGCTGGTGTGTGCGGCGATGCGTCCGTGCTCGTGAGGTGTGCGAAACGAGACGGTGTCCGTGTGCCGTGGACGTTGTGCTGTGCGTGTTGTTCGCTGAGCGTCGCGTACGGGCGATGATGGCCTCCGCCGTCGTAGGTACTGCTGACGCCGGTGCCGGTGCCGTCACGACGACGCCGCCGCCGATGCATGTTCTCCCGTCACGCAGGTGCGTACGCAGCCGTACTGTTCTCACGTTGTTGTTGTTGTTGTTATTACTATTATTATTATTATTATCGTGGGCGGCGTGCGTTTGTTGTTTGTGCGCCGTTGTGCGCCGTACGTGTGTGCGCGCGCGACCATCGATAATGTGCGGCGGCGGGCCCCGGAGACAAACAATATAGTTGGCCGTGGCCCGCGCGCGCGTCTTGATCTAATCGACGCGGCGCGGACACACACACATGTCACAAACACCACTGCGCGCCGGAGGTCCCACGTACGCCGCCGCCGTGTTCTTGCGCCTTACGAGTTGCGCCAGGCACGACATGACGTTATTCTGTATCCCATATCGTACCGTTTGCCTACTCCAGCACTACGGTAGTGCTGCGTCACAAGTGCTCTTCGCAGTTGTATCTCCCTGCAGTAGTGGTCATGTGTATTACAAGAAGTAGGAGTAAGAGGTGGAGTGCGTCCTAAGTAGACCGTTGTGTCTCGTTGGAAAACCGATTTTTACGTTCCGTACACCGTTTCACCGTTACGTTTTGTCATTGCTGTTGTCCTCATCTCGTAATACTCCGTGCCACGTACAATACGAAATCGTTATGCGGCTTAATATTATTTTGTTCTGTTTCCGTTGTTGGATAAAAATGTTCCCACCGTAGTTTCGTCGTCTTGAACTGAAAAGCCGTTTTTTTTTTTCATGTGTGTTTCGCAGGAACGCATGGGACCTTATAGCTCTTGCGGTCCATTTTTCCCTATCATTTCTGTCGATCTTCTACGTAATAATAATTATGGCATTAATTCAATGTCGTACGCTTTCCCCCTTTGTTCTACCGCCCGACACAATGGTACGCAGTGTTGTTAACTCCGAAATTCCCACACATGACAATATGTCTTTCAGGCTCCTCGCGTTGTCTGTTTACATAATTTAAATGCGATTTTATGTATGTAGGCGTTTAGCCTATTCATTATTGTCAAATAAACCTTAATTACGTTTGTTTTCTAACAGCAGATAACTGTAATTATTACGGTTTGAAATAAATACGGTTGTTAACATAATATTATCGTATTATTTATCGTCGGTTATGATAGTTTATTGATGGCGTTGATTTATTTTCATTGAAAAATCATCATTATTTTGATTCGAATGATTTTTTTTTTTTTTAGTAGTTTTTTATCGATTTGCTATAACCATGTTGATTCACCGTTTATAATTGTATAACCGTTTACAATTTTTATAAAGTATCATCGATTACTTATTTGCCTTAAAATGTTTAGTTATCCCACGGTAGCACTGTTATTTATTATATTAATGTATATTCCTGAATTATGGAAAGATGAAACTACTTTGAAGGAGAATTCGACGGTTACTGTAGTTGTTTACGTTATTAATGATTATTTATTGCCTTAATACTATATTTATGAAGAAATACAATTGTATTCTAGAAAATTATAATAGCAATTTCATTCTTCTTCAAATATTTTCATTCTAATCATCAATTTTTCATTTATCTTTAATACATAATTTATTAAAATTTCGTACAATTTTAATATTTTCAAATTGGTTTTTATTAATATAATCATATTTTGGTTTACTTATTACATTTTTAATTTGAAATAAACTTATTATTTAAAATGGATAAAATTGCTTATAGCTGTTCTGCACAGCCGTGCTGTAGTGTACTATAACAGGAGTAATAGATAAGGATTCATGGAGATAAAAATCAACAGTAGCTGTTATCAATTTTTTTGTTATCTAATAAATATTTATGTAGGTAATTTAGAGATTTTTTTGAAATTATTTTGAAATTGTACTTGCTTCATACTTTATTTATCAATTATTTTTAATAATTATTGATTGAAGCATAGTTAATGTTTTTTCTGTAGAAAAATTGTTTTATTGTTGTATAATATTTTCCTATTTTATTCTTATTCATACAGTTACTTAAATAAGTTTTATATTCTTTACATTATGATTTGATATGATAATTGTTTTGTTTTATGAATAACTACAATGTAACTAAGTTGTTTTCTATAAGTTGATACAAATTTTTAATTACATTCTGAAATGTTATTACAACGTAACATTGAAATTTGTTTTTCTAGTTTTCTTTAATATTTTTCTATGTTTAAATTACAAATAATATTTATAAAGCATCATTTTGTAGCATATTTCAAAAATTATAAAAGATTTTACAAAAGAAATAAGTATAATAAAAAAGTTTTTGAAAATGTTAAAACAATTTAATAGTTTATTTAAAATGTGTATAATTGGTTGAAATTTAATATGTTATGGTTATACTCTTATTACGATACATTTTTGTCGTGTTTATGATCAGTTTTTCAAATTAGTAGTGTTTAGCTTACATATATTTAGTGAAGATTATGGTATGCATACTGATATTGCTTATGCTAAATTTTTCACGGTTAAAAATAATACCTAATTCATATTTTTGTGTTTTAGATTATGCATTTTAGATATCATTCAGTCGTCAAATGTTATTGAGCATTAAAATTGAGACAATTATTAAACTTGTAAGAAAATAAGAATATTATTTTTATTTGATTGAATTAATCATTCAATAATTTTTTGTACTATAGATAGATCATTTCTAAGCAAATTATTATAATGATGGACCGTAGTGGGAATGACATCAACATGACTGGTGACAGTGATCTTGATGATGACGGATGTTTATCATCAGATGATTGTGATGGAGATTCCAATCAAAGTCAAAGTGATTTGATGTCTGCAGCAATGGGAGATGATGTAACCGCACAGCTTGCAGCAGCAGGTTAGCTTTATTTCTAGTTATTATTTGTGTTCTAATTAGCACTTGTTTTATATATATTTTCACTGCTTTTTATTTAACACTAGATAATATTTTTCATACAAAATTAATAAAAACATAATTAGAATATTATTTATTTATTAAATTTTTTTTTGTAGATTTCTCAAAAGATTTGTTTTATCTTAAATCTAAAACAATTAGATAAATTAAATTATTATTTTGCATGTTTTGTCTTTATTTTGTTTTGCACTATTTTTTTGTTTTTTTTTTTGCGTGTGTGTGTTTGTGTTTGGCTGGTAGAAAAACGCAATAGCGGATCGTCGAACAATAGGGGTCTTTGTTATGGTTTGTGTCGATCAGGACCGGTTGGAATGGCTGCTGCTGCTGCAATTGTGTCATCCAAGAAAAGAAAACGACCACATTCATTTGAGACAAATCCATCCATTCGTAAACGACAACATAATCGATTACTACGCAAACTTAAAGTGAGATTATAATTATTCAAACTAATGGTAAGACTAAAAATATATTGTATAAAATATTGTTCTTAAGGTTACCATTGATGAATTTGCTACTAGAGTTGGTCAACAAGCAATAGTTTTAGTGGCAACTCCTGGAAAAGAAACTACAGGTTTCAAATGTTTTGGTGCAAAACCTTTAGAAGATGTTGTAAGTATATTTAAAATTAAATATCTATTTTATTTTTACATAACTAAAATTTGTATATTCATAGGTAAAAAATTTACGAGCTACTATTATGGACCAATTGGATACTGCATTAGCTCAACATGCACCACCACCTATTCCAGATGATCCTACTCTGTATGAGTTACCTCCACTTATTTTAGATGGAATTCCAACTCCTGTTGAAAAAATGACTCAGGCTCAATTAAGAGCTTTTATACCTCTAATGTTAAAATACTCTACCGGTGAGATAAAGTTAAACTAGAATATTATTAAACATTAATATATTGTTTAATATTTAGGAATCTATCTGTATAGTTTTTAATAAATTATTCTTTACATATTTCATAACCCAAACTTAATTTACTTTTATAATTATATAATAAAAAATGTAATAATGTTTAATACTATATTTTTATATTCTAACTCTATCATAAAAACATTAGTATACTTATTCATCAAGCATTTTTTTTCAAAATAGTGTATTTCAACTAAAATGCAATCTTTATTTATAAAAAAAAAAATGTAGAATAAATAGTACAATTTATATCATATCTTTTTTTTTTTACTATAATAGCTTTTTTTTTAGGTAGAGGAAAACCTGGTTGGGGAAGAGAAACTACTAGGCCACCTTGGTGGCCCAAAGAATTACCTTGGGCCAATGTTAGAATGGATGCTCGGTGTGAAGATGAGAAACAAAAAGTAAGTGTAGTTAAAATTACAAATTATTAAATTATTATTATAATTCATTTTATATCTAGATTTCTTGGACTCGAGCACTACGGCAAATAGTTATTAACTGTTATAAATATCATGGTCGAGAAGATTTATTGCCTACATTTAATGAAGAAGATGAAACGAAAACAATTGTTACTAGTGTCGCAAGTCAGTCAATTGTTACTTCTGTGCTCAAATTCAATCCTAAAGCAAGTAATATTGAAGCAAGAAATTCACCAGATGCACAGGAACAACAACAACTCACTCAGGTATAATTTGGAGTTTATTAATAGTCAAAATATGTGTAATTTTAATAAAACTTTTTGATGTGTACAGTATTCGCCAGCATTTCTGCATTCTATTAGTAATGTTGATGGGTCAATGTCCATATTTCATGTTGATCCCAATAATCCAATTATTACATTACCTGATGGAACTCAAGCCCATGTTCAAGGAGTTGTAAGCATCATATTTTTTTTTTATTATTAAAAATGAATTTGAAGTTCAATGTCTAATTATTTTTTGTGTAGATAAATGCATCTCAAGGAGCAAATGGCCATACTGTTCATTCTGTTCACACTATGGGGGAAAGTCAAAATCAAGATGGTGTGGCTGTAGATATTTTAAATAATGTACCTGAGGCTACATTAAATCAAGAAGGCCAAATAATTATTACTGGTGAAGATGGACAAGGTAATTTTTTTAATTCTCCTTGGAAATGTATTTTAATAATTTTTACTCATTTGAGAATATTTAATATAATTTATAATTTTAAAATATAATTTATATGAAATAAATTTATAACATCAATATGCTTACCTACATTTTTTATTTTTTTTTAATTTTTTTTTTTATAGTTTAATTGTTATTTTTTATGTTTTAGTATCAAGTATGATTACAGTCCCTGTAAATACTTCATTATACCAAACTGTAGTTCAACAAATTAGTGATGGTAGCATACAGGTATAGTATAGTCAAATAATATTCAAGTATATTTTACTAAGTTATTTGTTGTTAATTTTAGGTTGTCACACCAGTTATGCATATGCCCAAATCAGAGCCCGGTGGTGGGATGGATTCATCAAATGGTGAAGTGGAAACAATTAATGTACCACATCAGTTGGTAGCCATCACCGGGCAAAATGGGGAACAAGTGTTGCAGTTGATCTCATTAAAAGATAATAAAATAATCAACGCCACAGTTGGTGATATCAAAGAAGAAGGCACAAATTTGTCCAATTCGGACCAATGAGAACAACTTCAACATTACCTGTGCTTTGATGACCTTGGAAAATAATTTTTCTGTAATGTAGGGTAATGATAATGGTATTTTCTAATATAATCTTATACAATAATATATAATAACATGTATAAAGAATAAAAAATATATTTAATATGTCTGTGTATGGGTGATCTAATAATGGTAATACATTTATTATGTTCTTATATACAATTTATATATATCATTGGCTTGCCCATAAATATGAGTTTAAATATATATTTTTATCACTTCCATTTGACCCTGAAAATTTTTCTATAAAATAATTTAATTAATGATCTTCAAATTTTTTTTTACATTTTGTTACAATAACATAATTTCATTTCTCAGTTTTAACTTGGTTGTTTTCCATTAAAAATAGTAATTTAGTGTTTGGGATTTTCTATTTGTAGAAAAATAAAATAGTTAAATGATGCAAAATAATAATTTTGACCTTTATTATAGATTTAATTGATTAATTTTGACCATTTAAGAAATTTAAACATTTAAAATGTTTAAAAAACAGTCATTAATTTTTTGTGTGGCCAATGACTCAAAACCTAGTCAATATGTTAGTTTTGTAAACAATATTACAAAAGTTAAAGTTTTTGTTTATTTGTTTATAATAAATATTCTCTCCTTAGATTTTTAGATGTTTTTATTTTTATGTGGGTTGTATTTTCTTATGAACTGTTTTTTTTTTTTATGTTATTTGTCATCTTCACAGACATTAATGTTAGTTAAAGTGCAATCTGTCAAAAATACTATGTTTGAAATGTAATTTCATTTTTTGTTTCCACTTTGTTGATATTGTTAATTTGAGTGTTTTACCGACATATGTATGTGTATGTAATTAATTTATATATACTCGTCATTCATATACATACATATTTAATATATATTTATGTATATGATTTTCGATTAATTTAGCTTGTTTACACTTTTTTCTTTTTTTAATCTTGTACATTTGTAATTATTTCAATGTGAATTTTTTGGACAAATCTTCTGATCACTTATTTATTTTAGGTTATTAGATAATGTTATTAAATATTATGGAAATATTGATATAGATAATTGTTGTTTACTGTTATTGAACAGAACATTTATCATTATCTAAAATAAATGTAGTTTTTTTTTTTTATTTTACCTTATTATCAAACATCCTTAAAAGTCTTTAACTTTGAAAACATTTTTATATATTTAAAATCTAATTTGAAAATGTTGTATGAAAATCATTTTTTCCGTAAAAAATTTGGCTCTGAATACTTTTTAGCTTTTAGTTATATATATTTTAATTTAGTACCTCCATTTATTCAAAATTGGTAGAATATTTCTAACTAGAAATTAATTCATGGTTATTTTTTTCATTTTGTTTAGTTAGACGGAAAAATTTGTCATTTTTTTGAGTGATAGAACATTCTATTTTTATTTTTCCAATTCGAAGACTGAGAATTTAATATTTGTTATTTTAAGTATATAATATAATAGTATGCTATAAACACTAGAATTTTTAGTATAATTTTGTTAAATTCATATTAATACTTTGGAAATGTAATAAATTATTTATTATTAAATAAATTTAACTGATTTTAAAATTAAACTCCTAGTTAAATATCAAAGAATAAATAAAATTGCCTCTTAAAAGCATCTTCAATATCTAATTTATGTATTTGGTAGTAGTGATAGACGGCTGGTAAAGTCTACTGTACTAAAATTGTTGAAGGCTTCCTTTTTTGGTATATTTTTTTTTACATTATATTTTTATATATTATTAAATGTGAATTCACTTCTATACTTTTTTATCTGTACCTGTGTAATGACAAAAAGGTTGATATAATATAACTTATTTTTTAAAATTTGAATTGAAATCCGCTTCGGTTTGTAATATTTGTTTTAATAAATTTATAAATATTTCTAATCTATATTTGAGAATAATAGATTTTTGAAGTGTAATTCTTTAATCATGGCCTTTCTACAGTTATTGATGAAGAACTTAGTTCAAGAGCCTATAGGACAGTGGGCCAGTCTGCCCCGGTTGATAAATTTAACAATAGTACGCAAATTATTAACACTATAAACAATCTACTACTATAATTTCATATAGTAAACTAGCTGATCCCGTGCACTTCGTTGCTCATTAAATATACCAACTCTAAATGACTCTAACTTTGTTCAACTCGTTATTTAATATTTGGTGGATGATGTTCTTAGATTTATCTTAAGTTTTCTGTTGCCCGGAATAAAAATTCTGATTCGCAGCAGCATATTATCAGGTAGACAATCTACCTGCGGTAGATCGTGGATCTAGTGCTGTTTGTACGTAAGTGTATGATTTAACTCTAATAAAGTATCAAAGTTATACCAAGTTTGACATAATACGGTGGATTAATATAATCATTTGTTTTTTTTTTTTTTTTGGTTACCTTGCAAAGTCGGTTTGAAAGCTTTAAATATTTAGGATCTTTTGTTCAAAAGGACGGGGGCTTTGACATTGATGTAAAACATAGGATTAAGTGCGGGTGGATGAAATGGAGAGAAGCATCGGGCGTGTTATGCGATAAGAGAATTCCAATTAGGCTGAAAGGTAAATTTTATAAAAGTGTAGTGAGACCAACTATGCTGTATGGTTCAGAGTGTTGGGCGGTTAACAGGAGAATAGAACAAAGTATGAGTGTCACGGAAATGAGAATGCTTAGATGGTTGAGTGGAGTGACAAGAGAAGATAGAATAAGGAATGAATACGTGAGAGGTAGTGTTGGTGTAGCGCCAATTGTGGACAAGATGAGAGAAAATAGGCTGAGATGGTTTGGGCATGTGATGAGGCGAGAGGAAACGAATGCAGTAAGAGTGGTTATGAAGATGGACGTTGAAGGGAAAAGAGGAAGAGGAAGACCAAAAAAGAGATGGTTGGAGACTTTGGAGAATGATATGAGGGCTGTCGGTGTGTGCAGAGAAGATGTGATTGACCGAGTAAAGTGGAGGTGTAGGACAAGGGTGGCTGACCCCAAATAGTTGGGAGGAAGGTGAGGCAAAAGAAGAAGAAGAAGAATAAGAATAGCTATACATAGGAGTTGGTCTTATTATTAGTCCATATGAAAATTAGTTTTGGAAAGAAATTTGTCATACTGATGAATGGTGATGAATCTTATTGTTTTAAAATGCTCTCACTTTCAATTTTGATTGAAAAACTTAATTTAAATTTAAATTATTACCTACGAAACCATATTAAAACATTTTAATTTTAACTAGGTACTTAATCTACTTACATACATTTAAATATATGAAATATTCAATCAAAGCTTATTTTAAATGTGTACAAATGAATAAAATATATTAAGGTATAAAATCTTATTTTCTATTATTTTTTTTAAGAAATATCTATAACCTTATCTAAGTCCACATGTTTTTGTTGATGACAATGAGTTATCGCCAATCCAGAGTTTTTCTTCTATCATGATGCATTGCTGCCAAGTTTTTATTCGTTTAAGAGCGGGGAAAAACTTCTCTCTACCGAAACTATATTCATTGCAACACTATCTAAAATCTTCAAATGTGAATGAATTGTTGGAAACATATTCTTATCACAATGTTCTAATGATGTTTAAAGCCATGACAGGAATATAATTTTTTTCTATATTCCAATATTTTTTCAACCAAATCATTTCTTCTTGCAACATTCCAATAATAGCTTCTCTATTCCCAAATCTGTCATTTAATTCATGTGTATGCATTTAGAAACTGATTCCAAATAGATTCAATTATTTGTATTGTGTTTTCTTGTTTTTTAGAAATAAATATTTTTGGCACAAATATTCCAAAAATATACAGACTCAATTTTTCTACTGTAAATCTGGATTTTATATCACCTATTATAAAATCTAAAATCAAATGTATACCATTACACAGAAATAGTAAAAAATGTAGATTTTAGTCTTTGGATTCTGTCTGTGATGTTGTATCGATATTGTTCTTGGCTTTATACAGTAATCTCTAACTTATCTATTTTTTCAAAAGCATTGAGGAACAAATATTAAAACTTTATTTTGCCATCTAAGTTTATTTAAAATTTCAGTAGTTTTATTTATGTTTAAATTAACAGTTAACTGCAGATTTTCCTGTGACTTTATTAATTAATCATAATATGAATATTCAATGTCCAAATAGTTGTAAATTCTTTCTGAAGTACTTTCACTAGATGATTTCTTCCATCAAGACACTTAAACCATTGCAATTAATTTAATTTAAAAAATGTTTTTCAGAAAATACATTCGATGTGGTATGATATTACTCTAATAGGGGAATCTGGGAAGAACTTAAACTTCATGCTAAATTACTTGGAGACAACATTAATAAAATTCAGTCTTAAAATTAACATAAATAAAACAAAAGTGCTGATAGTAAATCAGACCAATAAAATACAGCTAACATTAAAATTAAGGATGAATCACTTGAACAAGTAAAGGAGTTTTGCTATCTAGAAAGCCTAATTACGAAAGATAACAGATCAATAAAAGTAGTAAAGAGAAGAATGGTTTTAGTAACACAATTATTTGAAAAAAAGAAATCACCCTTAACTAACAAGAACTAACAAGAAGTGAATTTTATCAGACACATATCAATTTTGTCACAATCATCTTGGAAGGGAAAATTATGGGTAAAAGATCAAGAGGAAGACTTAGTTTAACAATTAACTTGTTTCCGCCAAAAGCTATTTCCACCAAAAAAATTTGGAAACCATTGGTTTTAATTTTGAAGCAATATTGAATATATATTGTGGTATGTATAAAAGACAATGACATTTGTAATGTATACACCGATAATCTTCGATAATAATACATGATACACTGTATCATAGTTTATAATTCGCACCCAATAATTATCTGACAAATGTTTAATTCTTATATTTTAATTCAGTATCTGTTTAAAATTGTATAAAGCACACCCATAATTTTTTACATATTTATAAATACTTAAAGATACAATACAGACAGGTACTTATATCAAAATTAACAGTATTATATAAAAAATATTACAAAAAACAAAAAATATTATACCGTTTAAAAATAACAGAAGACGCAATTACAAAAAAAAAAATTTCAACGAAATTAATAGGTACACTTTTGTCAAAACTATTTTTTTGATCTATACTTTTATACTTTGAAATAAAATAGAATGGACATATTATAAAATTCAATTATGTAATATTTTAAAAACTAATATAATTGTGTTTATATTTGACTAATATATTATTATTATCTATTTGTATTGAAATTTATAATGATAATAATATGTAACAATTGTACATGGTTCCCAAATAGTAATTGGCGGAAACGTCTTTTCAAAAAAATATATTTTGGCGGAAACGGGACATGGCCGATCTAGGAAGAATCCAAGATGAAGACATTCATACTTTAATGACATCAATCAACAAATAGGTTTCAAATCATATGAACTAAAAAATACGGCACATGATAGAAGAGATTGGTTACTGCAATAATGTCTTGCCTTTAGAAACTGATGATAATAATAGTGAGTTACATATAACAAAATGATTTTATTATGAACATTACGATCACGCATTTTCGGCAAGCACCAATGAACGGTATCCATATTAAATTAAAAATGGATGACTTGGTGACTGGTGTTATTATATCGTAAAAACTGCATTACTCAGTAATCAGCTTTGATTTAAGAATATACAGTAGTAGGTAATATATTTTTCTGTGCGTATTGTGTCAGAGGGTTCAAAATAAAATAATTAACTGGTTGTAGATAAAATGTTGCGCTGTGGATGGTGTGATTACTATTTCAATAAGACAAAAATGGAAAATTTTCAATGGAAAAATAATTAAATGTTCATGGTAAATACAATGAAAACAATAAAAGCACAACTTATACAGTTATACATAAATAAAATAGGTGCATTAAGGGGGTCGGAAGCGCTCCGATTCTAAGGAGTAAACGATAGGCATTTAGTGTAACAGTTGAAATTGCGTACTGCTGTTGTGTGAGTAGCAAATGAACATTTGAGTGAGTGTCCACCACTCTACCACTACTACCTGCATATTGTACAATGATGCGACATTCATTACAATTTACAAAACCGGTTTTAGTCAATTAACTTTATCTAATAATACAATAACAATAGTCAATAAGTCGTGAGTAGAGTAGTATACGCTTATGACCTACATTGAGTCAACAGCCTAATAATAAAATAAATATCACAAGTAATTCATTCACAAATAGTTAAAGTAATAAATAAATCAATGCTAATACTGACTATCATAGTTTATAAAATCATTTTAGAACGAATATTAATTAACATCTAATTATTAATCAATTCAAGATGTAGGTATTAGAAATAGAATAAAAAGCTAAAAGTACTATATTCATAACTAGGCTTAGGGACTTATAGCTCTAAAACATACACAAATATGCATGCAAATATGCTTCTAAAATCATTAAAATATGCATTATAATATGCATTTATATGCATTAAAAAAAAAAAAAAATGTCCACTAAATCTTGGTTAATTTCACTTTTAACTTTAAAAAGTTATTAGTTAAAATTTATATCTAATAATTAATAAAAAATAAGTTAAAAATTATTAATCAAGGATACAACTTTTATTATTGAATATGCATCAACTAAATTTGAAAAAATAAATAACTTTGCTACTTAAATAACACAAATGTTTTATATATATAAAAAAAAAAATACGTTCTGTGTACAAATTACATCATTAATTCTGCTTCATTTTTAGTTTCTTGAAAGTTACATTGTACAATTAAATGCTTTCTTATGTTTTCGAATGTAAATCTCCGATGATTACTGGACAATAAATTTTTGTAAATTGAGAAACTACGTTCAACGTCTACAGAAGTAATTGGAGCATAATTAAAGTATGCCAAATCATCATTTTTCATATCTTCAGGCAAACCTTTCAAATTTTCCACTACACCACTTCACAAGGTGGCATTTATCCAAGTCACCCATCTTGTTAATATGGGATCTGGTGGCAACGGAATCTCATTGTTTGTTATATTTAAAAATGTTTTAATACGTATAGGTGATTTTCGAAACACTTTTTTAACTGAGGCTACTACTTTATCAACATCTGAAAATTCACCACGAATTTTTTCGGCAATTCTTTGAAATGCATGAGCAAGGCAAGTTAAATGTATGCATTTAGAGTAAAGGGTATTTATACATTTACCCACCTTCATCATATACGGGGCAGCATCACTTAAAAACAATAAAACATTATCATGCTGAACTCCCTCGGGCCATAATATTCCCATTGCTTTGTCTAATAAGTTAAATATAGTTGAATGATTAGTTTTCTCTAATTCTTCGCAATGCAATAAAAAAATTTCCCCTGCCCTATCAATTTCCAGTGTTCCTATTACAACATTTGCCTCAAAACGTCCGGTGACATCCGTAGTCTCATCAACGGGTTTATAGTATTCTTTATAGTTAATCCTTACACAAAAATTATAACGAGATATGAGAGGTAGTTTGAAGATAGCATATTACTATGTATTAAGTCCTATTAATACATTTTTTTTTCAACCGGTTGAAATATGTAATATTAATGTATATGTAATATGTATCTATAGTTTTTAGTTTGAAATTTTAAATTTTTGCCAAAATATGCAAAATAAACATAAAAATGTTAAAATATGCACTCTCCTGCAAAATCTATCAAATATGCAAAAATATGCAAATTCAAATTTTAGATCTGATATCGTAGCACCAAGAAACGAATTTATTTCGTACTCTGCTATATTTAACAATAATTAAAAAAAGTATGCAAATGCTAGAAGTCCCTAAGCCTATTCATAACAAATAAATACGTGAGCCGGTGCACCTAAATCTGAAACCTGATAAAATAGCTTATAATAATTTGTTCATGAAAGTTAATCGAATTAAAATATAGGTAGGTACCTAATTATTAAGGTATTTACCTGATGATCAATAATTCGGGTTTCTTTTTTTTTAATAAAATTGTTTAACTTTTCCATTTTAGATTTAATTGTTTTGCTTAAATACCGACGTTTTTTCGTCCCGTATCTAAAATCTTTGTTCATTTTCTATGAGAACTTGGAATAAATAAAATAATAAAATATAACACTAATATCTAAAGCACTGATACTACTATTATATGTGCACTGAAACGTCTGAAACTACACTTTGTAGTAAGTGATACTAAAGAAATATCAATTTCATTGATTATGATAAAAAAATCGGTTAATTAGTCATTAAAAAAAAATCGATTAATCGTTTAATCTGTAATTAAAAACAATCGATTAATCGGTTATTCAGACAATAAAAAAAGTCGGTTATTGATTAATCTGTCATTAAAAAATCGATTTTTGGAATGAATATTAATTTTCGATTAATCGAAATAATCGATTAAAACGTGAAATTAATAATCGAGTGATAAAAAAAATAATCGAACAGCCTTATTACCCTGTAAATATTTTTCAAATTCCTGTTTTCCTCTAATATTTTATTTGTTATTCCCAATTATTTTGAAAAGTATTTTCAACCCTATAATGAAACCTGTCATGATACTTATCACTGCATTCAAATTCAACATATTCATTATAGTGACTTATTCTATGACCAAGGCCCACTCCATCCTTACTGTACAGCAGAGCGAGTTCCTGATTTTTTTAAATAAATTGGTAATATGTTTTTAATTTTTAAAATAAATAATATGTAATTTAGGACGCTATATTTATTTTCATCTGCCTCTCTTTCCAACACCCTTCCAACATCAAAATGGAAGCTGAATTTTATAAGTGCCCCGGGGCGCCTAATCTCTAAATACGGCCCTGGTACTAATTTATAAAACAAAATTGACATCAATATTAATCACGTGTACAGGTTTATTTTATAGTTAAAAATATAAATATAGGGAAAATTAAAATTAGTAGAAGACATATTTTTATCTTTTCTAGTTTGTAAGACAATAACATCAATTATTAATGTGTTTTTTTTAGTATATATAAAAGCAGACATTTATGTAGTTTTATTTTCCAATAACATTATTTCATATGTTCTTATTTAATTTTTATTAAAACTCTTTTAACAACTATTCAATTATAATTTTCAGAATGTAGCAAATGTTTCAAGTTTAGGATGAAAAGTTTGAATAATATACACAAAATTATCCTTAGTATAATATTATATATTATATTAGGTATATATTATACCTATCTTACTAAATGACTAACCGATTATTAAAATTTGCAAAATATTACCTTGTTTATATATTTTTCTAATTGAAGAAATCAAATATTTAATTAAATTAAGAGTAATAATTTTCGGTTGTCTAGATACTTATTTGATTGTGTGTAATTCTATAAACACGCAAACTAACAATAATATTACAGGGTGTGGTCTTACAATGATTTCACATTAGAGAAAATTACATTTAGTGTAGCTACTTATTCAAATTTTTTTTTATACTTCTTTATTCTTAATCAAAATTATAAATTGTTTGTTGTATAATACTTATTCAACAAGTCGTAATTGCGAGTAAAAGCGCAATTTTATCTTTGTATCTAATGATTTTAGATATATAAACTTTATTTTTATAGATTCGAATATTATATGGGTTAAAATTAAAAAATTTATATAAGTACAGTTAAAATTATTAATTTAACAAATACGTCGTCAATTACTAAAATCAATATAACTATAATAAAAGAGGCACGAGAGATTATATATAAATATATTTTTAGGTACTTATCATGAGGCGTGTTTATAAAGAGGGACTATGGAGACTGAAGTCCTCTCCCTTTAGGTCTTAGGTACTTAAAATATTTTAAAGATTACCTTAATTTCAATTTATTAATTAAAGAGAAGTGATACTATATTTATAACATATTATATTGTATTACTTATTGACGTTTAGGAGTGATTAATAATAGTGATTATTTCTATAGCCCTCAATGGTCCTAATCTAGAAGAATAAAAGCAGAGAATTGGGTCAAATTAATTTGCTAATAAAATGTGGTTTTTTTTCAATTAATAAATATTTTGCACTCTTGCCTATGTTATTATATAATGTATGCAATAAAACTTAATTTTGTTATTAAATTTTTATTTTTTATCTTATAATATGCATGTATAATTATTATTTTATTAACTTTAAAAACTAACCTAATGCCTATGATTTTATGTACTTGAAGTACATTTTTTCATTTTGTCTTCCCTCCTTTTTTTTTTTCTAGATTCGTGCCTGCATTACATGAAAATATTTAGAGCAAAGACTTGAGCCTAACTTAAATAAAGCCTAAATAAAGACTTACATTCTTATATTCTTAATTTACCTAAGATTTATTAAATACGTTTTACATTTATATGTAATGTACTAAATATATATATATAAATAAATATTATTTTATTATTGTTAGGTACATAATTTCATTCTACACTTATAGTTCTTTATATTGCTATTTAGAATGTCTTATATAAAAATGTAATAACTAGGTAATAAGCAACATACGAGTGCGACCACTATGCTAAATAGGTATACATTATGATTTATGAGAATCAACAATTTGAAGAATATGCAACTATCTTACTACCTACACTTGTTATATATTTTTAAATTAATTTAATAAACCAACGAATAGTGGCCAATAAGATTGGAAATGTTGATTACATATAGTTTTTATAACATTTTCGTTGGTTATTAATTTTTATTATGTTGGGTGATTAATTTCAGAATATATTGTAGTTTATGAACATATACATTAGGCTGCATACGAGTTGATTCCTGGGTAGAGATGTGGAATTTGCACGTAAATTTACGTAAAATTCAGTAAATTGTTAAATTTTGAAAAACAAAATTTTAGGTGTAATTTTTTTTCAATTTTCAAATAATGCTTAAACACTAAATTTCTTACCTTCTTCAAGTGTTTATGAACTATTCAAATTTTGGAAGAATATTTATTTAAGAAAAGTTGTCTAATGTATACTTTGGTGCTTTTGTACATTCTTTTTTTATATGTATTTGCTATTCTGGTGAAATTTTCCTTGTATGGTTTGTTACAATATTTACATAAATATGTACTTGTCACTATGTTTTATGTAGCATTTATTTTTTATTACTTTTGGTTTAACTACGTCTACCGCAAGATCTCCTTTTTTCTGATTCAGACTCAAGTATAAACGAATATGAATAATTAACCAACCAAATAAATAAAACCGTAATAATATGTAACTTGTAAATTTAACAAACTTGTAATAGCATGTTATTATGCTGACACATTTAAATATTTATTATAAATTAAAAAAAAAAAAAAAAAAAAATCTTTGTTATATTGACTTGTGTTATTATAAAATAATTTTCAAAAAATATATTTATATAAATAATATAATTCACATAAATTGCAATAAGACGTAATAACACTAATAACTAGGGCCCGGATTTCAATGCATTTAAAACTATACAAATATGCTCTAAAAAATAGCCAAAAATGCTCTTAAAAAATGCATTTTACCACAAAAATGAACTTAAAAATGCCATATATATTTTTTTTTTTACACGATTTGAAAATTTTAATAAGATGTAATTTTTATTTATTATTTTATTAAAAAAAACTGAAAATTTGAAAAATTGACTTGATACTGTCAAGCAAATTTTATGACCGCGATGTAATACGAACAGACTTATTTGAACGTGGTTTTTGACCGAATACGGGTGACACTTCACAGTCAATAATAAATTAATTAATATTAATTTTAATAATAAAACTGAATCGAAAAATAAAGATTGACAAATAATATGGAAAACCCGTTAAAGCTACTTAAATATCAAGAAAATAATTTATCTTTAGATAATATTTTTGAATAGGCTAAATTTGTATAGTTTATTAAACAAATATGCATTAAAAACGAAAAAATGACCGATAAATGCTAAAATATGTTCTAAAAATGAAAAAATATTGAAATATGCAAAAAAAGCAAAAAAAGCAAAATAAAAATGTCACCTTTGAAGTCTCTGTTATATGAATCAAATTATAAACTTGGGAAGCATTATCTAAGATTAACCAAAAAAAGATGCATTTTGCATTGAAATCCGGGTCCTACTAATTTTAATTTTAATTTTAAAACTAGGGAATAAACAACGACAATATTAATCATACTTATTCTTGCATGTTTAATACAGTGCAAGCGTAAACGTATAACTGTGTAAGTGTGTTGTGTGAAACAGTCACATAGAACAAGTAACGACAGAACGAGAATATGGTCAAGTGCTTACTTTTAAATGAATGTATAAATAGATAATAAACTAAAATATAGTGTTTGCATTTTATTGACGTATTCACGTATTGGATACACTGGCTTTGGGTATAACTGTTGATTATAAACATTAGTATTTATAATAATCTATGATCAAATTTATCCCGCTTGTAAAAACATTGGAAATGAGGGGTCACTCATTTTTTTTCAACGGTAAAAAAAATTTACCTGGTAAAAAAATACTCGGTAAAATTTAAGTAAATTTACTTTTACCCGTTAATTTTACCGGGTAAATTTACCGAGCTCACATCTCTACTATTCCCGGGTACCTGTTTACCTGCACCGACACCGTTGAGTTGATTCCCGGGTCATTAAAGGGTACGTACGAGTTGATTCCCTATTGTTGTATATCAATTATCAATAGATTGCACGAGTAAAGAGTTCAACCGTCACACACAACTCGCTCTTATGTTCACCGAGACCACGCCCAAATTTACAAAAAAAAAATCATTACATGTCGCACGCGAATGACTGTTGATCGAACGCTTTATCAAAGATTATCGTCATTATTTTAACCTACGTATATATATAACGTATATGTTATTTATCATAATAATTGATTTTAGATAGTTAGATAGCAGTTTTATAGTTGAACATTATCTAGAATATTAGGAGTGTTCCAGTATTGTTGTAACCATTATTAGTTCAACATAAATTGTGTCGTAGTGTTAAAACTGTTGCGTATTTTTCGAAGTGTACATTTTTGAATAAATATTGAATTTATATTGAGTGAAAAGTCTAAACCATTAATATCAATAGATGGATATACGTTTTGTTTCCATAAAATGCTGGCAAACGATATCCAACGCTGGACATGTAGCAAGAGTAGCTGTAGTGTTATTTAAAAATCGATAATAGTAAGATTATAGAAAGCAACACAGATCATAAGCATGACAAAATTGATGAAAATATTAGTAAGCGGCAAGCGCTGAGCAATTCCTTAAAAAGAAAAGCTGTTGAAGATGTTTTTGCGAAGCCTTCAAAATTAATTCGCAGAGAGTTGAAACACGGAGATATAAGTACTTCGACGAATAATGACTTATCTCTAATACGGCATAATATAGATCGAGCTCGTTCTATTATTCATCCTTCACTGCCAAAAAGCGCCATGGAAACACACGCAATTTTAGAATCTATGTACTACACAACTAATGACAATGAACAGTTTATATTTGTTAATAATAGCGTGAGTTCTATTATAGGTTTTTCTACTGAACTTAATTTGAACGTTTTATGTGACGTCACAGACATTTATATGGATGGGACTTTTAATGTCTGCCCTTAAGTACTTAACTCAACTTTTTACCATTCATGGATTTAAAGATGACGTATATATACCACTTGTATTTTTCTTGCTTCCCGACAGACAAAAGATCACTTACGAGCTAGCGTTCAAATATTTGGTTGATCACTGTAGTTTGCACGGTATGACACTCGCACCTGTTCAAGTATTTATAGATTTTAAGATTGCGATTCATATGGCAGTAGAGAGCGTGTGGCCAACATCACAAATACGAGGGTGCAGATTTCATCTAGCCCAAAGTTGGTGGCAGAAAATTCAGAATCTAGGTATCTCGGCAATTTACAAAGACACTAGTTCAGAAAACCGGTAATTTTTTGAAATTATTTTTCGGCCTATCTTTTTTAAGGTCAATAGAAGTTATTGATTGCTTTACAGACGAGTTGATGGCAATTCGACCAACAAGAGACGAGAGAATTGAAGAGTTTATGGACTACGTATTTGACAATTATATTTCTCCAGAAGCTAATTTTCACCAAGTATATGGGCTCAATTCTCAATTACTTTAAATAGAACTACGAATAGTTGTGAAAGTTTTCACTCTAAGCTCAAACAGTTGTTTCTATAGTGGGCACCCAAATATTTTTGTATTTATAAATGAGCTGTTAGAAGTACAATCTGAAAACTTATATTAAATGCAGAAGTAATGGAAACTAAAAAAGCTAAAAAACATCAAGAAAAACTAATTTTTTTAAGAGAAAAGATGTTACGGTATTCTGGTAATCTCATTACCAGATACCAATTTATAAAACAATGGGTTACAAATTTTTTTATTTTTTTTTTACCTAGTTACTACAAATGTTTTTAATAATTATTTTTTACCTAATTACAACTAAATGTTTTTAATAATAATAAATATAATATAATTCAATTAAATAATAAATAAATAAAAATTAAATGATTTTCAAAATATAAAAAACTAAAAAAAACAACATTTTTGAGAAACTTGTCAGCCAACCTCCTCGTGGTGTTTCTTGGGTTATGCTAATAGGCTGAATATCTTACTAAATATTGAATAAAATATATAATGACCTGGGAATCAATTCGTACGTACCTCTTAATGACCTGGGAATCAACTCGTACGTACCTCTTAAGGACCTGGGAATCAACTAATACATGAAAAAGGTCTCGGGAATCAACTCACCTATACCGATACATTATACCTACTCCGTTACTACTTGCTGTTTTATAGTGACGTGTAGATAATGTTTGTATGTTGATTGAGTTTCTTTACCAAGTTAAAAATTGATGGATAGATCAAAAAGTTTTTATTATTTATTACGTCGTGTTGATAATATTGTTATTTTACAGTCAACTACCACGGGGCGTTGACCCAAAAAAATGTTGGAAGGACATTGATTTAATTTTAATTTTAGATACATTTTAAATTATCTGTTTTACGGATAATACTAAGCAAAAAGTGTACGGATTTTAATTGCTTTTTATGCATGATAAATCAATTAATTCTGTACTTTCATTTTAGTCTGGTAAAAAATCAGGTTTTTGCCTTCTAAAATTTAATTAAATAAAATGTTGTCTATATTTTCATTTTCTATAGTAATTTATTTCTCAACTGTCTTTTTTACTTTTAAAACGAACAGAGATGAATATTATTAGTATATTATGAACCTCTTGAAAAAAAGATTTCTTTTCATAATTCTAATTCTAAGTTTAACATATTTTCGTAAAATTATGTAATTTTTCGAATTAAAATAATTCTTGGTGTCCTAATTCTATAACAGTTTATATATATGTATGTATATTAAATTATATTATAAAAAAAATCAATATCATTGGTTTTATAAATGTATCCGAGGTATTTATAATATAATTAATAGGTCGAGGATTATTGATGCCTAAAGATATAAAAATATTTATTTTTAATTAGTTTCAAAAAAAATTTTTAATAATAATTTTTTATTCGTCTAGTAAATAAAAATAATTTTTCAAATATTTTTTCGAATTTAATTAAAAAAGTACAAATACAACAGTTGAAGTTTTTATAAATAATATTTTATCTTTGTTTTATTTCACTTTATTCTTTTTAAATAAATTATGTAAATATTATGTATGTATACATGATAATGTTTGCACTGAAAAATAATTAAATGCCAAATGTTGAAAAATCTAACTTAAATTGTTAAACTTAACGATGCTCGAAGTAATTTTTTAATCAGAAAACCACAATAAATATGCATTCAATCATTTTTACTTGTATTCAATTCTTTTAATGGTCGTTGAAAAAGTCGTAAGTATTTTAACGCTATATCACGGATATTACTGAGTATGACAACGAACATTTGCTTTCACTCTGGTGCAGATAATATATAGGTATTATATACATTTGAGAGGGGGTGGTGATGTTATATAGTTTGGTCGACGAGTAGAGGGTGCACGCGCATAACTGCATACGAGTATTATTACGAGTCTCTCTTTTACAGCACGTGATCGTGATGTAAAAGTCGTTTTTGTGTTTACGTCCGCTAAAGCCCCGCAGAGGGACGTGACGCGCGCCTTATACGTCGTTCTCCCCGCGGAATAACGCGAGTCACCCCACGGGAGAATGAGGAAATAAAAAAAAAAAATTAAAAATGCGCGCTCGACACTAAGGGGTGGGTTTGTTGCTGCGCGCGTAGTACCCCGAACACGGAGCTACTCTGTTTCGATGGCGTTTCCAACCCGGCGACGAACGCGCAATGCAGTCAGTTCGCCGTCGATCACGCACCACACGTACGGGTTTTCGTCTGTCGTGCGCGCCGTCGTCCACACGTCCCACTCCGCCGATACCGCGGGTTGCGTCACGTACGCCGCCGCGTCCGTTATGCGGCTGCGCTTACGTGCGGACCATCGCACCACGTGAGCCGCCGGACGCGTTTCGCTCGAACTATACGGTGTCGTCGGCCGTATAATGGCCAATAGATAAAACTGGCTTTCGGCACACGCGGTTAGGCATAGGTACGCATGCGCTTTCGCGTCACACGTGTCCACGCGGTTGCGACACTGCCACGGTTAAACAACATTATTGACCTGTAGACCCGTCGTTTTCCACTCCTTCTCCCACTTCGTTTTTCGCGGCCGTCGTTGTACACACGCACGTTGCTACGACGCGTTGTAGTAGTAGTAGTAGTAGTAGTAGTAGTAGTAGTAGTAGTAGTAGTACCATTACCGGTAGTGCAGTATAGCGATACGGCCGGCCACCGCAGTGTGAAGTGCGCACGCCGCACACGTGTACGCGAATCCGTGCGCGCTCCCTGTGCTATTGCCCATACGCACGCGTCCGCCGTCTTTTGAATATCCCGCGAATCGCCGCCGACCGTACCGGGGATCGCCGATGCGCAGTCTCGTTCCATTACCGAGCTTTTCCCGAGGACCACGAGTTTTCTCCTTTGCACCCGTTAGAGGGTAGGTAAATACATCACGTGTACCTCTTAACGTTTACTACCGCTTTAACTGGCACGCTCTGTTCGTTAATTTCACAGTTTCCCCGTTATCACTGTGTTGATACCTATGCATTTCACGTGCTCGGTAGGTACCAGATGATCGTTTCGCACTTATTGTTTTCTACAACACGTTGTAGATTTTTAATAATGCGCCAGGGTCTCGAAATTATGATTTAGACTATTCAGATCATAGCCGTGTCTACGGGTCGTGTCTATCAAGTACAAGCACGACCATGTGAAATTTGACTTATATTATCAATTAATCCTAGTCTAAAGTTATGGTTCTATCAAAACGACGTTTAGAATTATGGTAGGAATTAAGAAAATTTCTAATCATATTTGAATATGTACTATTAGGTTATAACTAATTTTTTATAATTTGAAGATTGTAGTTTTTTTCACTTTTGGTAACCCAGTGACGTTCGTGAATTCGTTTTGTGCACGATCTGCTAAATAGGTCTGGATACGTTTATGATTCCGATGAATTGATTTGCAATAATCGATAATTATGTGATAATTTTAATAATATTGTGTGTTCCAATAGCAGCAGCTTTCATGGTGATATACATAAGGTTTGCATTTTAATAAACGTTTTCGCGTGTACGCATGATTGATTATATTGATTATAATGTAGTGTAATGTATATTGTAAATGATTAAGGAAAATATTGATGTACATGTAGCTCTATTTACAAGTGTTGTAATGCAAAATATAACAATAATCACTTTTTTTTGTAGGCAAAATATATGTAATCAATAATCACACTATATACATTTTATAGTTCATGTTTATGTGTATAAATTTTTTTGTCAAACCTACTCATATATTAATAATTAATTCATGGAGTGTTTTCTTCAACAATTTTGTTGAATATAGATTTTACTTCATTTTTTATACTAGCCTTATCAACTACAATTAGCTATTAAATTCTAGTACATTAAGATTTTAATAACTGAAATAAATTTATATTATAGGTATACATTTCTGTATATATACATACATTTCAGTTTATATATATTAAAGTTTAATATAGAAGTTTAATTATAGAAAAAAATAATCATTACGGTTTAAACGCGTGAAGATGTATTTCAGTATTTAATTGAATATCATTATTTATATAATACTCTTCAGTGGCGAAGCCAGGGTGTTAATGGATTATACTCCCTCCCCTCGAAATGTCTCTTATTTTGTAAAATATACAACAATTTTAAGACATAAGTATAATGTTATATTATGGCATCATTAAAGAATTTGCAGTTTTAATAAACTATAAACATAATATACAATATTAAACATAAGTTAAAATATAAAATATATTTTAACTTATGTTTAATCGAGTTATTAAAATTAAAATGTTGGTACTTACGTAGGAGAGAGTTAGAAAATTGAAGCCCCCCCTCAAAAAAAATAAAAATATTTTTCTGGCTACGTCATTGACATTCTTATCATTATATATGAAAATTTGAACGCATTTACGAGTAGTTATTAGAGTAACAAAATGTATTATATACCGAAAGACAGAAACTTTATATTTTCATATTTTATTTACAAAACACATTATTATATGGTCTATAATCATCGATTTCTGTAATATCATCTGTTTAAATATTTTCATTAGACTATGTATATAAGTGTCGTAACTATAACTAAAGAATACATACTTACACAGACGACAATTTTGTGAATATGTAAAACGATTTATATTCTTCGTGGTTAAAGTATTTTTATAATACATATTCAAATTTCATGGTTGTAATATATTTTTATATTATTTATCATACTAAATACTTATTTTTTTTATTTGTCATATACTTATAATATGATTAAATGATTCATTCAAAAAATTAAACGTTAGTTGATACTTCGTTATGACTTTAGATAATAATTATGGGTTAAAGATATAAAGTATAAGGGGATTTAAAATCTTCAGAAAACATACTTATTTAAGTTGAAAGTCAATTCCGTAACAATATGCTATATACTTGTTAGTTTTACCTGTGTTTTAATTTATTTATAATTAAAAATATGTTTTGAACATAAAAATTGAGGTTATTAATAATATCAGATGAATTTTTACTTTAAGATCCATAAGCCTTATTCTTTGTCTAGGTATACCTTAATATTTTAACACAAATATTAAATATAAGGTACAATAAATGGAAGATTTACAGATTAATTTGGATTTCACTTTAGTTTCTTCCAATATACTTTTAAAGCCTAGTTTGATTGAGAACCACTGGTAAATTCACAATCTAATCAACACTAGCTTCGGCATATAATGTGCTACTTAGGGTAATCACATCCTGCCCAATAAGCAAGAGTGTGTGACCGCATTCACATACGTTTCACATATGCGGCTTACACTATAGGTGCGATAAAAAAAAAATCGTTGATTGTACAGAGAATGAAATTGGTATCCCTCCCCATTTTTTACACTTCCAATGCATTGCTTAGGCACGTGGTTTCAATAGACACGGTACATCAGTTTCGCTCTAATAAACCGACAATAACAATACATGTATTATAAAATAATATATATTTAGGATGTCCACCTCCTAAACAGTCAGTTGTATTATTAATCGCTCTCTAGAGTTTATGGGTGAAACTTTCGAGAATTATTTATTGTTTAGAATGTTCTTCTATACATATGATATGATTAGCTGCTAATTTAGCTACCTACCAAAATGTACGTTTATGGTTGATTATTTTATCTTAATTTTATTTTCATTACGTCTTGATTTAGTTGGCTATTATTTACATTAATATTAATAACTATTATGAAAAGTGTAGTGTTTTATATATTATATGTGGTATGGACATAAGGGAATAATGATTGTCAATTAAATATTTAACTATAATTATAGCTTATTTTTACCTGACATCAAATTTTTCTATTCACGTTTTAAGCTAATACGACAGTATAGTAGATAATGTTTTAAATATTTGTCCCATTTGATCATAATCTATTTGCAAAAGTGAAATTGTTTAGTGTACGAATACAATATAAATTCTGGCATTATTTATTACCGAATGGTGGCTTAATGCCATACAACACTATAAAACATTATAGGGTTGGCAAAAAATATGAAGTAATCAAAAAAGAAAAAAGTCGATATTTTCTTCAAACATTTTACGACTTAAACTTTTTTTTAAATTTATTTTAAGAATTCTTGCAATTATACAGTAATAATAACAATATGGTAAATACTAAAAATAAAATAAAACATTGGTTAGATTAACCCATTAATTTATTCATTATACATATTTTCTTATGCATTTTATAACCTACAATAAAATTTTAAATATTTGATTGAAAACTAATTAAAACCTTAAAATACCAAAATAATACTAAACTAGTAAAATTTCATAGATTATAATAATACATTATAAATATAAAAAAAAAAAAAACATTTGAAAACATTTGGTTCTGAACATTTTATTTTTACACTTAACATGTCGCTTATTATGAATGAAAAAGAAAAAGTAATTATTTTGAAAGTACATTTTATAAAATATTTAGTTCAATTAAATAAGGAAATTAATATTACCTTTTCTATTCGGTAATAATTAGAAATTATTAATCTTAACATTTTGACTTTTGTGTATGAGTTATATCATGGAAATGGTTCGTATAAGTCGGTCAATTAATATACACATTAGTAATCTCAAAAAAACTTCATACATAAATTAGTGCATAGTATTGTGCTATACGTACTGTATTCACTGTGAATAGATGTTGTACGCAATTAATTGATTAAAATATAAGAAGTTTTTTTCGGTATTTAGAATTGTTCCCACCATCAATCAATTGGCAGCTGTTTCCGAATAATAGTGGATTGTGATTGTCGACCGTTGTTTTATAGTCCTAGTCATGGATGTTAGGCATTGTTCGTATTCCCCTATTTTGTACAATTTGTTAGTGCTAATGATATAGGGAGTTTAGACTCTCCTTAAAGTATTTGTTCAACTCTCACAAAGTCGATCACAATTTTAGCTAATATTGTGTAGGGTATATTTTAAAGAACATTGCGTAATTTTATCATGTAAACTATTGGTCTAATATATCTTTACCATATTTTTTCCACTATAACCATTTATCGAATTTCTTTTTAGTTCAAATACTTATAACTTTGTTTTTTTACATAACTATTTGACAGCTATTCAGTTTAGTTTTAATTCATTACTTGATAAATTATTAAATAAATAACATAATTGTCTGTATCCTAATATTATTTATGTTTATGGAAACATTATGATACTTTTTTAAGTTTTAACTAAAGGTTAACATTAGATTAATATTAACACAAAAAATACAAAAAAAAACTAATGTGTATAGTTTTTAATTAAAGCATATATGATTATATTATTATTTCGTAATTGAGTAAATATTTATTAAAATTAAGTATGTATACACAATAAATTATACAAATAATAAAAAAAAAAAATTAAAATATATTACTTAATTTTAATTTCTTTTAGATTGAAATTACTATATAATATTATTATATTATTATATTATACATAATAAATATCTGATAAAATCTTATTTTGTTAAAGAGAAATAAAACATACACTCGAAAAGTTATTTAAAATTTAAGAGAATAATTTTAAAAGAAAAAAAATCTCCTGTGCTCTTGAATGTATTCCATTCTTCAAAGAGGGTGAAGAACGTCTGAGGATGACTCATATACAGTCACCCTTGTGATGGGATGCTTTATACGTACACTATATGGATGCAAGTAATTTTTAACCCTGATACCGACCCTTCTAAATTGAAATCATCACTGAGTATTTATATTTGTAAGCAGTATGTATACATTTTACTTTTAAGAAGTTTTTGTCACTGTTTTATAATTTCTGTATAATATTAGGATAGTAGCTTTAAATAATATATTATAATTATAATTAATAATTATGTCAAATGATGATAGAACATTTTTTTGTCAATTTTTTACGTTTGTAAAATTACTTTTTATGAACTTTAAGTTCACTATTTTAGTTTTCGATATCAGTTACTGAGTAGTAATATAATTGATGTATTTATATTCTTATTGTTAACATTTTAATAATATTGATTTTATTTTCTGATCCATAATATTCTTAACTGTTATATACTAATAGTAGTAACTGCAGATACCAAAATATACGAATGCAGACCTGTTTACATTTTTTGACGAACATGGTGTCACCTTCACAGTTTAATTAAAATCAGAGGCCAGAAATCGTATTGTAAAAACGACAAATCATCAAACCGAAAAAGGGTTTTAATGAGTTTTTTTATCAATTATTCTATTTTTATACTCATTAAAGTTTGTGTAGTAATGATTAAATTAAAAAAAAATATTCTAAAGTTAAATTGTACACATTTAAATTGTATACATTTATTTATACAAGTTAAATTGTACATGTATAAATAAATGTATAATAAAGTACAATATTCTAAGACACCATTACTCAGAAAGATAAATAACTCGTCAAAAAATGCAAATTTAATTATTCTGGGTTAACTAAATTGGCAAACATAAGTAAACATTTAGGCCAACAGTTATATTGGTCAATATTAAATTGTATACGTGATGCTTTATTTTTGTATAGACGAGAACGTGGGTGGCAACTTGACCTAGTTAATTTAATAGATTACTAAGAAAATCCTATTTTTTTAATCTTTACATTACAAAAGTATCAAATCTGTGTATTTTTTGTTTAGTATCATTATTATTGTAAAACTACTGTAAATAGCAAATGATTCATGTAATTGTGATGTACAATTATTGTGTTAGAAAAGAGTTTCGTTTCACTTGTTTTGTAAAACATTTTTGCGATTGTGTGATTTATTGTTTTGAAAAATTTAAATTTAATAAAATTAGTATTTATATTTGTATAATTACATTACTTAGAAAAAGTCTGTAAAATTTTTTATTTTTTAAAAGTATTTTCTTTTTATATGATTTCTATAAAAATAAAATTTTCAAACACTAAAAACTTTCTCTATTGTTTGTATTGAGTATACGATATAATACTAAACTTTAATAATATTTTAAAATCAAAAATAATATAAATATTATAAGCGGTTAATTTTAATAACATTTTAATACAATTTTAACAAAATTAAGCGCTCATAATATTATTCTATTTCAAAATTGTTTTGATAATTATTGTAAAATCATAGTTGAACTTTTAATTTCATAATATTTACATAACTTCAGTATACAATTTTAGGTTGTGATCACAAAGCTTGATAAGATGCTGAATTTGAATGTCCTTGTTTCTGTAATTATATTTCAAAGACAAAAAATTAGAAGTGATATATAGATATATGTATTCTGAAATTTTTTTATATGAACGGGGATTTTAATGACTTATACATAAATATTTATTAAAATGCTTTGTCCAACATAATTAAAAATGGATCATAGATACAACCTTAATATGATACAATCATAATTTTAGTAATTATTCATGTATTTCAAAAAATTACAGTTTACAAATTATTATACGAGTAAATAGTAAATAGTAATTTTATATATTTAAAATTTATTATCTATAAGTTATACTAAATATTCATAAAATATAACGTACATATATTTTATCAAATTTTTTGAAATATAAGCTATATCCGTCATTAATAGTTAAGTGAATATGTATAACTTTTATTAATTATTTATTTTAACTATATTTATGATTCAGTTATATTGCAGTATAAATGAATTTACTCAAATAATTTAGTTTATTAGTTATAAAATATTCATGTATAGTGTTCCTGCTGGTGTAGAATATTTTATATAAAATGCGTTAAGGTTAAATTATTTGGTACTATTAAAAAACAGCACATTCTAGTATACTAATATGTCCATACAAATTAATAAAAATAAATGACAAGTTAAATTATTAATAACAAATAATATTTCTCACATAAATTAAGTAGAAATATATTATGTGGTAATAATTACAGACAATATTTAGTAGATATAGAATAATAAAATTAATTCTTAAAAAAAATCATAGAACTTTTGAAATAATTTTTAGTATATCATTAAAGTATATGGTTTTAATTTTAGTTAATCGGACACGTTTAACAATTAGCTTTCTAATTATTTATTAATTTTAAACAAAATTGTGTTATTTATTTAAATACAATTTTAATAAAAAAATTAATTAACAGATTAAAATTTAAAAATATTTATTTATCAAAATCTTATTTGTCTGACAATCTGACAACTGTTTAAAATAATGGCCAAATATAAACTCCTACACAAATAACCTTTTTACTGAATCATCATTAAATGTAAACTTCTACACTAATAACCTTTTAACATTTTTACCTGAAAATCAAAGATATTTTAATCTCCATTTCATTTAAGATTTAATAGTAGTTTTTATCATCATCATCCAAATCTCCATTTATTCGTGAAAGTTTTGAAAGATATACAGACCGAAACATACATTAAAATTAGAAGCAGTCATACAACACAACGCAGACAGACAAAAACTATTTCTAAATATCAATTTATACTTTATCAAAAAGATAAATATTTACGAGGGGAAATTTCACGTTTAGAGTTTATCTCCAAAGTATGCCACAAAAATATACGTAAATGATTATGACTTAGTATTGTTTTATTGAATTTTTTCAAAAATTTTTGTTTTAAACGTATGTGATTTTGACTATTGTTTTATTTACATTTTTATTATATTTTTCAAACAATTTTTATTTTATGTATTAATATATTGCACTAAAACTGATATTTTTTACAGCAATACGAGTGGTATTAATTTTTTGTAGAAGTTAACACTATCTTTTTTAGGAGTTAACACTATCTTTTGTAGAAGTTTTCATCCCCCAAAATAATAGACCTATGTATGTTTTTATTTAAAGGATTATAATATATAATCGAATACAGATAATTTTGTCTATATAACTGTAAGCTATAGAATGTTTTTTATCATTAAAAATAGCTATACATTTTTTTTATACATTTTTTCGTTTAATAAAATAAAAATGGAATGACATAATTTATGATTTACCAAATGTTTATTTAAGTGAAAACCATACACATGATACTTTGGCATTTATTTAACGTCTTTAATTTAAATACCACATTTGTTGTTATATATTATGAACTTATGGTATGCATTTGATTAATCAAAAGTAGGTATATTACTACTGAAAACTTTGATAATAATAAACTTACATGTTGTATGCATAGGCGTGTGCAAAATTGTATTTCAGGTGATGCCTACTATACTTTTGCGTTCCATCTTAACAAAATCTGTAGATATATTTAATAAATTGTAATGAATAAATAATTTAATTCATTTAAGTAAATTTTTTATTGAATATTGTAGTACATTATTCGCAACGAATGTTTTCTTTGATTCTCCTAAGGTAGTGATTAGGTAGGTCAGTTATTTATGATTTATACCTTTGTAGCTGTTGTGTTATTATAATACATTTTTACACGAAAATTTAGTTTTATTTTTGATATTACGAAATATCATTTATTTTTTTAAAAGCAAAATTAGTTGAAATACGAATTCTTACTCTTAGATTTAAGTCTACAACTCTATTTAAAACATTTTATGGGGTGCCTGGGCACACTAGGGATGGGTAATTCATGAATAACTCGATTCACTGAAAGTATTCAGTAATGTGAACTGATTAATTTGATTCATTGTTGAAAAATGAATAGATTGAGTGTTGATGAACGATTCGATATGTTAGTGTAATGATTATTTTATAGAACCGAAAGTCAATGAAGATTTAACAACTCAACAATTTAATCTAGTCTGTGATTCAATTATATTTATTTTACAGTAATCCGTGGTTATCAGAAACTGGTGCTAGTAGTTTTTATGAAAATCTTGTAACTGTTGTATTGTAATACTTGTGTTTTTTTTTATTTTCAAATTATTGTAGAATTCTATGATATTTTTTACATGGCTTTTAAATTCACAAGAGTGCACAGACCTCTTTTTCGTGGTATGTAAAAAGCTGCCACTGCATTCCTTCCTCCCCACTGAAATTTATTTAAAATATTCATAATGTTAGTGAAAATATATGCACGAGCGTCTAAAAAACTGTATAGTTTAAAGTTTTAATTTTTTCCATAAAATAAAGTAACTGAATAACAATTTCTTAATTGTTAGTTACCATCTTCATAAATACAATTTAAAATAAATTACGAAAAAAAAAGTTTAATATAAAATTTTTGAAACAATGAAAAAAACGAAATAATAGTCATATACTTCAAAGAAAAAACAAAATAAATTTGATAAAAAATTATAATTGATCATAACACAAATCTGTGTTCAGTTGAGTTTTCGAAATCATCAAAAATATCTTCCACATTTAAATTTACAGTCATTTCATGCTCTTTAGTTGAAATCGTTAAACTATATAATCCGTTTTAAAGCATAGTATTTCTTGATTTCGTTAATATATAAAATTGTTAATACATTAGTGCATGATTTTTTTTTCGAAAATAAATAAAAATAGCTGAACATAAAATATAATAATAATTATAATGCAATAGAAAATTAAGGGAAATACATTTAAAAATCAAATGTCTTATTTTTTTATTTTTTTTGATAGTTTTAGAAACAAGGTTTTATGTTTAGGGTATGCACCTGCGTACCATGTACATCCCCTCGTGGGTGTACCTAAAATTGATACTTCAATATTCAAATTATAGTTACAGTTATAAGTAACATAAATAGGTACCAATAAAAGTTGGTTCCTGAAAATATAATACATAGGCAACTAGTTATACGCATATAGTATTAAGTAGTTCAGTAATAAGTCAATAGATAGCGTTTTAGTATTTAACCACTCAGATTTATGTAAGCTTATAATTATTGTGATACCTAAGTATGATATTATTTTAACGAAATCGCATTTTATACAATACAGTTTTAATATTCTCAACGGTATTAAATTTAAAGATTATGTACGTATTAATTGATTTAAATTAGTGAGCATAAAATCGTTATCGGTAAACATTAATTAACCCAAGCTTAATTGGAATTTTCTACATTTTTGAAAAGTGGTGTTATTTAAAATTATTTACTATAACTAGCTAAAAAATTGCTGTTGTTAATGATATTATTAATTTGAATATATGTGATATCAACTTAGATTTTAAGCAGGTTATAACTTATTGATTTTAAAGGTATACTTATACAAATAGAATATTTCAACAATATAATGTAAGTTATACGTACATACATGTAATAATCTTAATTTTATTATACCAGAATCAAATAATAAAACGTACAAAAATTATTAGATTATTTTTATTTTGAAATGAGTATTATTTAAAACAATTTATACTCACTTCAAATCTATATTTTTTAATTAATCATTTATCACATTTGTAGATTGGCTTGTATATGTTCATAAAGATTTAACATACATAATGAAGTCTTGTTTACTATTCAGTAGGGACAAATTTACGGTGATTGGCATCCTGTATCACTAGTTTTTAGCACGTTCAAAAAAATTTTCTGATACCTAAATGTTATTAATTTATTAGTGTTATTGATGATGATTTGTTTAGTTAAGATTTTTTCAATATTTAGGGTTTGACTCAAGATTACTTAGCAATTTTATTTTTATGGTTTATAATATACACTTACTAAAAAATTAAAAGTTAATTAACCAAGTACTTGTTTTTATATTTATAATGATAATTATTTCTATCAATGACTTAATATTATTTTAATATTTTTCAAGTGCTAATAATACATTGTTAGGTATGTATTTATTTATAAGTACTTGAATTATGTATATTACACAAACAAAATTTATCAATATTCATCTTTTGTTTACCAAGGAATTAAATTTATCACATATGAAGTACTTTTTAGTAATTCATCATTTATACATTTTTTGTTTTATGAATCTTGTACGTAAATCTTATATTTTTAAAATTATCAAGTGTATTGGATGTTATAATAAATTAAAAAGTCCAATAAATAGGTAACGATTAATCATTGTAGCCATTTGAAAAATTATGATTAGAGTGTGCTAATATATTTAAGGTTTTCGTAAACATTTTTTTTCTGTGATTGATGAGATATTCAAGATATTTTCTATGCGTGTTCAAATAAATTTAAATATTATGTAAATAAATAGAATCTAAAAAGACAATATATTATACTTATATCAGAGTTATAGTAATTATTTATAAATTGTGACTTGTGACTTTATAGAACCAATTTAAAAATATGTAGATTGACTAAGAATAGATAAGAAAAACAAAAAAAATACAATATAAACGCC
This sequence comes from Sipha maydis, assembly GCA_034509805.1. Classification (NCBI taxonomy): domain Eukaryota; kingdom Metazoa; phylum Arthropoda; class Insecta; order Hemiptera; family Aphididae; genus Sipha; species Sipha maydis. The sequence goes on from JASXSY010002719.1 coordinate 49,650, forward strand.
AATTTATAACGTGTGATATTTATTTTGGATATTTTATAAATGAAAGCTCCTAAAAAATATATAACACAACTATTTTAATAATGTAATGTCTACTAACTTAATATTCATTAAAAATTATATGTTTAATGTTTGTTTGTAGAAATATTTCAAGTTTCTTGCAATGAGATTGGACCGAAGATATTTTGAGCTCATGGTTTCTGTCATAAATCCATCGTCGGATCTCTATCATCATAGTCCATTAGCACCTTTAGCATCATTTGATTCACCTGGTTCTGGGATTGAATCGACCAGTACACAATCGGAAAAGAACTGCCCATTTAGAGAGTTCATATTAAATGATGTTTGTATTTCAAATTAAATTTGTAATTAATCTGAAGTGTATTCTTATTTAGACCTATATACATATATTTTTTTTATAGAAATGGAGACATATATTTGATAAAGTAAGTAAAAATATTTCAATAAACCACAACTAACGAGGTTTATTGTTATAGTTCGTTATAGTAAATATTAACGTTCGTATTATTTGTTTCGCTTGGGAAATTTGTAGTACGATCCTGAAGGTTTTGGTGAAATTCCTTGGAACGATTTTTTAATGTTATTGAATTTGCCGGATTTTGTAAATTCAATCTCTCAAGAAAAACGTGATGTCTTCATTGAACGAGCTCGTCAATCGAACACATCAGCTATAACTTTTCAAGATTTCGTCAATATAGTAAGTTTTTTATACGTATACTCAATGAAAGTATTAATTAAATAGTGAACTCCTTAAATCAATAAAAATGCAATACACATTAAACACTTATAACTATATTTATTTATATATACATGGGTTGAATATAGTACTATTTACAACTCATTGTAAGATCATTATCGGTATGAAGTAAATTTTCTCGATGAGAAATTGCAATCATTTTAATCGCATTACATGTTTGAATCTCATGCAGCGAAAAAAACAATATTGATCATTATGAATATAATCCTAAAGAGATAGAAAGAGAAATTAGGGTAGATAAAAACCCAAAAAAAAATAAGAAATGATGAGTTATTTATAGTAAATAAATACTGCATATTGTGTAAGAAATGTATACCCAGTGGTAGCTTATTAGACATAGAGATAAACATTAGACAATTTTTTTAATTTTGATTTTATGATTATAAGTATTTTTTTACCTGTAATAACGAAGTATATTCATATGCTTCCAATTCAGTACCATAAATAACCATATTAATCTTATTAGGTTTATTTATTTGTTCTTCTTCTTCTTCTTCTACTTCGCCTTCCTCCCAACTATTTGGGGTCGGCCACCCTTGTCCTACACCTCCACTTTACTCGGTCAATCACATCTCCTCTGCACACACCGACAGCCCTCATGTCATTCTCCAAAGTCTCCAACCATCTCTTTTTTGGTCTTCCTCTTCCTCTTTTCCCTTCAACGTCCATCTTCATAACCACTCTTACTGCATTCGTTTCCTCTCGCCTCATCACATGCCCAAACCATCTCAGCCTATTTTCTCTCATCTTGTCCACAATTGGCGCTACACCAACACTACCTCTCACGTATTCATTCCTTATTCTATCTTCTCTTGTCACTCCACTCAACCATCTAAGCATTCTCATTTCCGTGACACTCATACTTTGTTCTATTCTCCTGTTAACCGCCCAACACTCTGAACCATACAGCATAGTTGGTCTCACTACACTTTTATAAAATTTACCTTTCAGCCTAATTGGAATTCTCTTATCGCATAACACGCCCGATGCTTCTCTCCATTTCATCCACCCGCACTTAATCCTATGTTTTACATCAATGTCAAAGCCCCCGTCCTTTTGAACAAAAGATCCTAAGTATTTAAAGCTCTCAACTTCACCTATCACATCACCATCTATTGTCAGTTGTCTCCTCATTCCTTCAACTTCTTGGTCTCTTTGTCCAAAATCATACTCAATATACTCAGTTTTATTTCTACTAATTCTCAATCCCTTTTCTTCGAGGGCTAACCTCCACTCATTTAACCTATTATTGACAACTTCTAGGTTTTCTCCTATCAGAACTATATCATCCGCAAACATCATACACCATGGTATCTCACCCTGTATCTCCTTTGAAACCTCATCCATTACCAGGTTTATTTATTTGTTACAATTATAAAAATATATGTATATATACAAATTATAAACTTTATTGTATCTATCAGACCAAAATTTATTTTTATTTAACTTGCAAGTGTCTTAATTTTAAAATTAATAGGTGTAGGTACTGCAGATTATACAAAATAGTACAAAAGTAAAAATAATAAATAAAACATAAACAACTACAAATTACAATATAATATCTTATCTTCGATTATGTAAATTATGTATATCTTATTTTTTGCAAATCGATCTTTAATTCTATCTATATTTATAGAAATGTCACATGTATGGATATACACGAGAGCGAGACCATTGAGCTTGTCTTCGGTTATTCGTGGATGTAACCAGGTTTTAAGTCGTCGTAATTTCGAAAGGGATTTTGCAGCAGTTGCTACACTGAATGGAATAGTTGCTAAAATATGTATGTATCATAGGATGAATCGTAGGAAACATATCGATATCATAAACTTCGAGCACCTATGGATTCATAGTTCTGTCGTCATTCGTATTCACACGTTTCCATTTTACTAGTCACACATCACACTTGGCTTCTTAGAAAACTTCATTTGTAACCAAAACACTATTGTAAATCCTCGACAGTTTTATAATTTTTAGTTTGATTTTATTTACTTTTTTTTAACTTTTGTAATGCTTCAAATTCCATTATAGCAGGAATCGATTACGTATCAACACGTAGATCAAAGGAGTTGAAAATATCTACTGAAAAGCAGGCTTGTAAATCATTTAGAACAGAATCCAAGATTGATATAAATAAAAACAATCCTAAACAATTTTTTCGAATTATAATCTGAGAATGCTTTGTTCTATAAACTGATCTTTTTACTATTCGTAGTTTGATGATTTCAGCATCTAATTTGGATATCATATTTTGTGCATTTTTAAATATTGAAAAACTGAGTCTGCATTTTCTTGTTTCATCTGTAAAATTTACGAAATATTTTTATAAGCATCGATAGCAGAAACCTAGTATATTTAAGTAGGTTGTAATAATCGACTCAAGGAAAGTGTTGTTCCTAAAAAATCATTAAGAGCAAATGTTGTAACTATAAACTTACTAAAAATTATAGCATTTAGAAATGAGTGCACTTTTGTTGATGTATCGGGAGAATGAATCTAATGGGTAATTTTTTCCTATGTCCTCGCATATTTCAGGTAATTAAGTACAAAACTGAATTGTTCCGTTATGTTTTTATTACCACCGTGTCTCACAGAGTTCCGAAAACGACTGACTAAGAACAATAAGAAAAATGTTTGTTATTTAAGCCGATGTGTTTGAGAAAGCTATTATTTCCTTCATTTTACTTATTGTATTTTGGTATGTTAAGATATTATTAGATTTTTTAAGAGAATTGTTTAAAGAGTAATTCATACAGGGTTATCGTTTTGTATAAAGTACTATTACTTTACTTTTCTATTGAACAACACCATTGATCTCCTATGACGTGGCTGTATAGTTATCTGTAATAATCCCAACACATTTTATTCTAGCTCGAATTTTTACTTTTTACAAAAATCAATAAGATGTCCTAAAGCTTTTTCAAATAGACTTCGTTTTTCTCTATCAATATTTCCACACTGAATTAACTCAAAACATTGAAAAAAATTATAAATGATATCGAGTATACTAATATAAAATATTCTATAATGTAATAAATAATAAAAGCGTATATTATGAAAATAAATTCAATTATATAGCAGTGTATTTTGCAATTGTTTAGCTATGAGACTATAGAATAGCAATTCTCTTTTTTGGGTGATTCTTGCTCCCTCCCCTAAATTCTAAAACCCCAACATCTTAATCGATTGAAATTAAATTGTCTTTATTCTTTCGCGGATGATTAATGTAAGTTTGTGCTTATTGAAGAACAAGTTAAACATTTTAGAAAATAATGGATTCAATATGTTTAAAATTTTGTAGAGACAAAGATAGTATAAAATAAATTCATAGATAAAATTTCAATTTGAATGGTAAAAATTCTCATAGTAATTACGTGATCGTTATTTGACTGAAGACAAATTGTGAAAATGTAATTAATATGTGTTTGTAACGGATAATAGTTAAAACGATGAAAGAAGGTCTGGGTCCATTATATCTCTGTTTTCTTTGTTATTCATTTTAGATCCTAGCATGGGATCTGCACTAAAAAAAATGGGCGATTTAATTCGGCGGCGGAAGGCTAGTGAAATGTTTGAGGATGTCAGAGCACCCTTCCTAACCGTTCTATCGCTTATTGACTTACCATAATAAATTATTATTATTATTATTATGTACACTAGGGTCGTATAAATATTTTATACATTTTTCATTAGTTTTGAGAATATGTACTGCGGCGTCCTCTCTCCGTATAAATATCGTGTCAAGATGTTGTGACTTTATGACGTGACCGGTCACCGCTACCTACTATGTATTATATGTACTCGTGGTATACGCTACCGACTATCGCACATACACACGCTTATGTCTAAATACATATACCTATATATATATATATATATATATATATATTATACGAATATAATAAATATAACATAGTACATTCAATTAGGTGAATCTCCTACCGCAGCGGTGGCGGCTACGTAAGTCCAACGACGATAATCACCGGCACTGGCTGCCTGGTAATAATGAATGTGATTCGTCTGACCACCAAAGAGACCGCCACCGCCGCCGCCGCCGTGTCGTGATGTTTATAATAACCTCTATGCCACGGTGACGGTTTGTCGGTGTGTATAATATTATTATCGTGTGTACGCTATGCATATAATAATAATAATAATAATAATAATAATAATAATAATAATAATAATAATAATAATAATAATAATAATAATAATAATAATAATAATAGTAATAATATTATGTGAGAAACTTCGGGGACGCGCGTTATTATCGGCGGATACGTCCGATTTGGATACTACGCGGTGGTCGTCGAATCGCGACCGCCACCGTAGACAATGATGTGACTTAGTACAACACATTATGTCTATGTGATGTGTACGACAAATATAATATTACGGTGTTGTATTAATCTTTTTTTCCATTGGTGAACCGCCCTCAATTCTTCGCTCCACCAACCGTCCATCTTCGCCTTGTCACGTTCATGTCACTCCAACGTAGTATCGATAATAAATAAACAACTAGAATTGTAATTATAATTATTATTAATATTATTATTATTATAATTATTATAACTATACTATGACATGGACGGAGAATAAATCATAATTCTCGACGATTACAATACATATAATAACGTGAGAACATAATATTTCAAACGTCAAAATAGTTCTTGGAAAATAAAAAAATACGTTCTAATTGTATTATTTTTACAATTATAAAATTGTTTAACGCGTAGGTATAATTGTTATTAGTGGATGTGATTACGTATGCTTTTTAATGGAATTTAAATTTATTTTTGATGAGTTGAATGAAAATTGAATTTAAATTGTGTAGATAATATATGTTATTAGTACATATACGATTTGTTTCATTTGTGTGACTAATCAGGTTAATCAATAACCACAGTTTTACATTGAGTTCTGATTTACTAACAATATTATATACTTAACAGAATTAAATTTGTTTTAGGTTCTGAGAATCTTAGTATTACGAAATATTTACGGTTTTTGTCACTGTACCACTATTTTAAAAATGTTATTTAAAAAAAACCTATTTAGAAAAATTATAGTTGCAATTTTAATTTGAAAATTCTAATTCTAATTAAAAAATACTTAATAAAGTTTAAATAAGTTTTATAAACAAAATTTTGTAATTAGTTTATAAATATTTAAAATTTAAGTATATTAAGATATATTCAACGATAACTGTAAATCTATGTATGATAAATACAATCAAAATATAAGTTTATATTATATAGTTGTATGCCAATTTAAACGTATATACGTGAAGTACAAATTCAAATTGATTCTTTAAGTCAAAAGCAATTCCAATATTTCATTAATTATTTGGAACGATGATAGCTTAAGAATCAAAAAAGAATAACAAACCAGCAGTTTACTGAAATAACCTTTTTACGGTGGCATGACAAAACCATGTATTTATATGTATTCATTGTATTTAATGCTTTATTCAGTTTCTTCTTAGAGTCGGCCATACAAGTATCAAACAATTTGCAGAGTTTAGGAGATTATTTACGTTTGTTTATAGTTTAACAGTATTATAAATTTCTAATTTAATGCTGAAAATTAAGAAAGTAATATTTTCCTGATTATTAACTGACTCTTATCAATATTTATAAATACATATTTACTATTATTCTATAATTCCAGACACGTAAATAGGTTCTTATTTGGGAAGGAACAATTACCTTACTTCAAAATTATTGGGACTTAAATAGTGTGCAATAAGTGATATATACCAAATATCTAAATTCATGGTTATTACAATACGATTTTTGTTTTGGGGGGACGGTTGCTTCTACCGCCATCCTCTAAATTACGTTACTATACAGTTAGTAAATCAATTTTTGTTCAAAATATAAAATAAATTATATGAACGTAAGGAATGATTATTATTAGTTTTTCATAAAATTGCTATTATATAGGTAAATGCTTTTTTTATTACTGTTAATTCGGTTAAGTAAATTAATTAAAAAAAAAATATATTTAATGATGGTCATTATAAATATATTATATTAATATTTTTTAAATGTAAATTTGTTTAACCTACATTCGACACTGCATCACCGCCTTTGATTAATATTATTTTAAGAAGCATTAATTATAATATATAAAGCTACATCTGCACACCATAAAACGTACGTGCTTCAGCAAATATATACTCGTAATATTTTACGTAAGACTGTATGAATGTATGACATGACCATTATATGTACTTAGACCACTTTGCAGTTGTTTTCATAACCATCACTTGAGCTGTCTGTTATACTGAAAAATATTTTTTAACCTTACAGTTATCTGATTATTTTTAAAATCAAATATTATTTCATAATAAAATAATTTTAAATCACCAACGGTTATTTAATACAGCTGTATATGATACAACGATTATCTATGTTTTGTTACAATTTTATTACGATAAATACACAGTATTGATTTTAAATTAAATTAGGTACATAATAATATAAATGTTGTAAGTGTAACATACTATATACGATAAGCATACAGAAATATTTTAAATTTTAACTCATATTTATTTATATCTAAGGGTTTTTTTTTTAAATAAATGTTGATGTGAAAACATGACATTTTACATGTAATTATCAAAATTATTTACTTATTTATAGAATCAAATACATTTGCTGTAAGTTTCTATAATTTATTCAATATTTTTATTTTATTTTTTTATATTTAAATAGACAGAGAATATGAAGCGTGTTATTATAGTTTTTATTGTATGAATCTTTTAAAGAATACTTTAGTTTTTCTTAACAATATATTAAAATATTCTACAAACTATTTCATTATACTTAATTTTACTTACATTTTTATTTATTTTATATTCTATGAAAATACATAGAATGTTGAACTATTATGTAATTTGAAATAAAGTAAATTTAAGACAGACAGTTCATGTAATGCATGTATGATGATAAATAATGTATTTGTTATGAAATATTTAAATATTATTATTCATAAATATAATTATTTGTTGCATAAACTTGAGTACTTTGTTTTCAATATTTTTAAGAAAATTATAAACAGGGAAGACAGACTAGTGAGGCTATATTAGTTATCCTATATAATACACTTTAGACTAAACTAATATATGACATATGTATTGATACATGATGATGTCATTGGAATTGTCAATTATGTACTAGATACATACACAAAAAAATATTTTGGAGAGGTTTTAAATTGTACATTTTTATACCTATATAATCTATATATTACTTTCACTCTTTTATAACATATTTAATAATTTTTTGAATTTGGGTTATTTAAACCCCTTAAATTCCCTTTGTGTAAATGCTGATACGTACATAGTGTTATTTGTTAATTTTTGTCGAAAGATGTTTGTATATTATATTATATTTATACTATAAACTGACCAATATACTAAAGCATACTAATATACTAATACACCAAGTTTTTAAATTAAACAAATTTTACTTGTATTTATTACCATTTATTAGATTGAAAGTTGGCTTTAAAAAATAAATAATAAATTCATTAAACAGTACTATAATGTTAGTATTATTTTAACGTTTTAATTTTGAATTTTATATAAAATTAAATTTATTTGTAATTTGTTAAATAATATTTCAATATTCATTAATTAAATTATGAAAACAAATTTTGAGAATAATTGTTGAATATTATAATTTTGGGGAATATGAAGAATTTCAGTGTAGTTTTAGTATTTTATTTTAATTGTAATTTGAAATGTATCATCATCTCGAATTACATTTTTAATTTTAAATAGGTATAGATGTGCGCATAATAGTCTACTAAAAGACATTTTCGAAAACTATATTACAATTTAGACTTAAATAATAAAGGGCCGTATGAAAGAAAAAAATATATTAATAAATATACACTTTACCATAATTAACGGCACTGGTGTAAACTATTATTTATTAATTGATTCAGAATTCTGAGTAAATAATAATTCATAGTTTTTTTCCTTCGTTGGCTGCTAACTATGACTTTAAAAAATTATGTGCTGTTGAAACGGTGTCTGTATGGTAAAGATTAAAAGCGTTCACAGCTTCACGGTTCTTTCTCAAATAATATTTATACATTATTCGATACGGTGAAAAAACATTTTCGTTTCACAGTATTTAAATCTTGAAGAAAAAAAACAACAGACACATCGATCCTTGTCTCAATGCACCCACGTAACCTTGTCGGTGATTTTCAATGTGGTGTAGACTGTAGTGTATGTGTTTACGTGTTAAAGTGTGTATGTGTTTGTAAACAGACGTGCCGCCGCTTCTGACGTATTAATTTATTCTCAAAGGTCCTCCTTAATTTTCGCCCCTGTAGTCCACAGTGCGCGTGTGCAGGTGTATGTGTGTGTGTGTGTGTGTGTGTGTGTGTGTGTGCCCGTTGATTTACGATTCTCATACCTGCCGGTTGGAGCCAGATAAAAAGTTGGTGGGCATAGCAGAAGAAGAAAGAAGAAAATAAGTAACACAACAGTTGAAAAAAAAAATAAAACATTACGACGGGACATTAAAACGTCGAATTGAGTTTCTACGCGGTCGCCGCCACAATGCTCAATATTCTGTTTCTCTTATCTGACAGGAAATATCGCACGTTAAAATTTATAATAATAATAATAACAACATATATATATATATACATACAAACATACAGATGTCCTAAACGGACCAAGACGTGATACGTACCGGTGGCGACGAGCAAGTGTTTATTTTATTGACCACCATTTAACGGGGCTTGACTGAGTCGCTCTTGGCACCCACTTAGGCAGATGAGATTTAGAATACAACACGCGGTGACGATGGAGGCGTCTGCCGGCTACATACTTTATACGCGGGTTTAAATTATATACATAGGTACTCTCACGTTACATTGTCGATTTAATTAATTTGAATGCGGCGCGTGTGTTCTTAACCGTTCGAATGACATCGACAATGTTGTATTATATAGGCGTATTATTTTTATATATACATATAAAAGTATACGTAGAGTTCCCACGGATCAGCTGAAATGTATGAAGCATTATAATGTACCTAATGTAAAATATTCATTTATTTATTTATTTATATGAGCTAAATACTTTTGAACCTTATACATATAATAACGATAGTAAGTAGATAATAATACATTAATAATCTGAGCGTATGCTTTTAATTATTATAATTATTAAATTAAATTAATTACAAAATATAAAATATAGGATTCGCGATAAAATTAAAAATTGAATGTTTTATAGTTTCATTAGTCAAATTGTTGATGGCACGTATGGTATGTAAAAGAGGTGGAACGAAAAAAGCGAGGTGGAAGTTTTAATGTAAGGAACATTGATTTGTTAACGCTCAGCTAAGAATTCTAAGCCTAGATAAATATCAACCACTGTTTATAGTTATTAGGTTACAAAAAAAGTTACGTATAAAGCTTGCAAAAATATATCTAGAATAGGATGCACAAATGCACAGAATAGTGCTATCAAGTCAAAGTAAGTGTTTTAATATGAAACGAGTGGTCATTAGCTGGTTTGATAGTAAATTATTTTAACTTAAATATTTTGTTAAATTGACTAACTTGGTACTCAAGGAATTAAATTAACCATTCTAAGGACTTCTTAATTTATTTGAACAGATGTTTTATTAATTTAATTTCAATTAAAATAAATTTTATATTTTATTTAATTTATTTGTAATTATAATTATAAATATAATAGGATATACATAAAAAATTATAAATCAGGTGTTACTCAACAATTAAAAAATAGTAAAATAATTTTGTATAATATATATATAATTCAGTAGACAATTAATAAACAAAATAACATTTTTTATCATGTTAAGTTTAAAATTATCTTTATGCTAACTTCAAATTTAATTAAATTAAATTAAATTAAACTAAATTAATTTATAATTTAACGTTTTTATTGATTTGATAAATCTACTGTGTAATAGGTATATTTATGTAATAGGTATGTTTATATATAGACAAATTATATTCAAGGAATTTAAAACAGTCTAGCAATTACGTTATAATATTTTAATATAGTGAGAGTTAGTTATGTTTTATTTGTGAAATAAAGTGTACAATTAGTAGTATGTAATATTATTCCCTTATCTGCTAGGAAATTTAAATCTGTCCGCTACAGGGAGTCTGACTGCTTTTAGGAAACGTGTCCATAATCAGATGACCATAAATATATACATACTTTTGTAAAAGTATATATAGCTCATACTAATCGAATATGGCAAAATTTATAATACTCGGCAATATCTTTGCAAAATGAGAAATACAACGAAATTAAATAGCATCCGTATAAGTGTTAAGTAAAAAAGAATAATAAACTAATAGTAATTATTAAATCAAATAATTATGTTTAATTTCATATGCATGATTTGTACAAAACACCATTCACGAGTATATTTTAATATAAATAGTAGAATAAATGTGAATACTATATGAGAGTATATAGGTATTAAATAATCATATGCGTTAATAAATTAATTGCCCGGAAATAATAATTTATTCGTCAACATTACTGATATCATAATATGTTATAAATATAAAAGAAGAAGAAGATCATAATATATAATAAATAATAATATATATATATATATATATATATATCATAATATTAATAATAATAGTATAAACTTGGTAAATAAAAATGATCTTCAACTTTGTAAGCTAAAAAACAAAACATGACTTCATATTTCATTACAATATTCTCGTACAACAACAGAAATGGACACAAAGGATTTTTTAGATCTCACAAAGTTATGTAACGATTTGGGTAACAATTATTCTATTAATGAAAATGGTGATACAATTTTAATGGGGGATATTGTGACGATTAATTTCAAAAAATCTCACCCTTTCATAATGTACTACAAAACACATTTTTCCCAAAAAGAGTATAAGACTATAGACATAAGAAGTCAATGCAAAAGAAATCAATCTTATCCAGAAAAAAATGATATTACACTAAAATGTGCCTATAATTCTCATCCAAAACTTTCGTCTGCTAAAAAACAAGATCTACTTTCATTATGTCACTCTAACTTAATACCTGAACAGTATCATAACTTTTTCGAAAGTTTATTGACAGAACAACAGTCAATAATAACCCCAAAAACAATTAAACAAGCAGTAAATAATAAGACTACGAAAAAGACTGAAAAAAAACTATAAAAACTATAAAGAAGACTGAGAAAAAGACTAAAAATGTTGTAGATAAAAAAAAAAAAAAAAAAGTAATGTCAAGAAAAAATTGTTCAATCAATAAGTTTATAAGATATTAAAATGATTAGAAAAACCTAATAGCATTTTTTTTTGTGTTTTTTGTTATTTTTATTTATCTTTTATAAGATATTTTTTATTATTAATCTCATTGTATTAATTATTATTCTTATTTTTTGTTTAGTTAAAAAAAAATTAATTTTACCTCATGCCTATGTTGTATATTATAAAACCAAAGTTTAGGTTAAAAATATTATGTAAGGTATATTAAATTATATTATTAATAGATTGATAAGTATAATTTAAATTTTTTCAAAGGTTTCACAAAATTTATTTTTATTTTATAAAAGGTCCCTACTGTTTAGTTTTTATTTTAAAAAATTTGTTAATTTTCGTAAAAAATTGTTCAAATTTTTTTTAAGTTTTTTTAAATTTATTAATAAATTTGTTTGTTGTGTCAAAAATTATTTGTATTTAAAAATATTGCCCTAGTTCAGGTACAAGTGTACAACCCATTTTTACTTTTACCTAAGAAAAGTAAGTATTAAATACCTATATAAAATGTAATGTCAGTTATTAATTTCATAAAAAATGGAAACATTTCTGATTAAAAATTTAAGTTATTATTGTATTAATTGGGAAATTTGTTGTGAAATGTTCATAGCATTACTGTATTAACTCAAAAAAAAGTTAATTCCTATAAGAAGGAAAATATTTTTTTTAAACTTGATATTATAAATATATACATAAACATCAAGAAAATTTGTAGCCAAAATTTAATGATGATAAGTGGAATACTTAATTTTTAATAGATGTTTTACAATGCTGTCAAATCAAAAACTCGTTTTTCTCAAAATATGGTTTTTTGAGTTACAACACTAATGTTCTAACAGTGCGATATGATAATGTATCCATAACCCATAGGTCGTATTTATATAAGTATAATGATTAGTTAATAGAAGTAATAGTTATATAAATTATAATAGTTATATTTTCGGTTTTGATTATGGAGGAAACAAATATCAAAACAGAGGTTTTGATTTTTGGAAAAATAAACACTATCACCATCATACTGCAGCAGTGTATGTGGACAACAATGCTACCGCGGTAGCATGTGCGGACCGTTAATTAATTTTTACCAAACTATTGTTAATTTCGACTATACAGACTGCAAAATAGAAAAGATGATAAAGAACTGTACGATAATGTGTACAATACAAAATCGATCAATTAATGTTTAAACCTTCTTGAATAATTATAATTAAATAATAAAATAATATAAAATTAATTGATTTATAAATAAATAAACAAATAGTTTGTACATACAAATAAATAAATAAAAACATTTCATTAACATTTTATTTTAAATTTTGATTTTTTTTTTTTATTCACTTATAATTTTAAAACTTTATACATGATGAATTTTTAATTCGAAACCGATTTTACTTTATAAATATAATAATATTTCAAGCTTAGCTTTTATTTATTTATTTATACGTTAAGACAATTGGGTTTATTTTCTTTCTCTCAGAACGTTTTTAATTTTTATCATTGGATTCCAATATAGGCTGGAGCCCTGGGCCCGTGTGTTTAATACACGTAACATCAGTGTCGTAGTTAGGGGGAGGGGGATGGAAGGGGTTTCCATCCCCCACAGATTTTTTTTTGTTTAGGTATTTAATTATAATGCACGTACCTACATATTATAGTGAAATTATATTTTAATTTTACTATGATTAGGTATATAATAAAAATTGAGTAATAAAATAATTTTTATTAAATACGGGTTATAATAATAATACCATTATAAATGTAATATTACTATATAGAAACTCGTATTAGGATATACTAAGAATATTACGAACGTCGAAAATAAAGGTCTTAAAAATTCCCCCCCCCCAGAAAAAAAATGTATCTACGCCACTGAATAAATAGATATATTTAATCTGCAAAAGAAGATGGACTTTAAAATATCTAAAAAAAAAAGGGGAGAAATCTGTATCTTAAACTATAATCGTCCATAAAAAAGTTATTTTTTATCTATGTTTTAATTCTGTTGAAATAATTACAATTTATTTAGTGTTTTTAGTGTTTAGTAATACTAATAACAATATTCCTCTGTGTACTTGATAAATGCATTTTGTTTTTTGGTGATATTTTATTATCATTATTTATCAAAACCTTATAACGTATTATTGCATTAGATAAAAATCTGATATTTAAGTATTTATACAATTTCATATAATTGTATATTAAGTATAAATGTTTCTTATTTTTTATGTATAGGATAGAAGAGGCTGCTTTAACACATAAAATATCTACATTTTAATGCTACAAATCATAGTATTTCCAAAAATAGAGTTTAGCAATATTTGAATATGTGTAGTACGAGTATACTATGTTATACTATATAGTATACTATGTCTTACACTCACTATGTTATTATGTTATAACTTAACATTAAGTTGGTAAAAATATTTTATAAAAGAAAATCTTAATATTACATAATAAGAAATTTTTGCTAATTTTTTATTAAAAGTTTTTCTGTCTAAGTACTGCATAAATTGTAAATTTTATCTCAAAAGTATAACGGTGATAATTATTTCTACTTGATTAATATTATATGATATTATATAAATTGTTTACACAGTTTTTTCTTTATTCGGTAACGGCTTCTTCACTAATAACTTTTTTGTTTATATAGCCTTTATTTAGTGCGTCAAAGTCATTTAAAAAAAATTATCAAACACATAAAAAGACCAATAAAATGTTGTATAAAAGGACGTTTTAACAACAATATAAAAACGTCTGCATCATATAGGGTAGTAACGGTGGCAGTACCTGTTGGGCCAGAAGGAATTTTGTTTTCTCATATACATCTGTTGGGGTTTCCGGTCAAATTGGCAGCTTCGGGATTCTTATAATTCAATTTTCTATACACACAACAACGTCGGCGGCGGGCGGCGTTTCTTTTCTTTACAAAATAATAATAATAGTAATAGTAATAATAATAAAAAAAAATCCGACATTTCGGCGCTTATTATAAGGATTTTGGACAACAGTTCACAATGGTAAATAACAATAATAATATACGACCCTTGTGGCAAGACCAGTTTTTCTGCTACTTAAGCAGCCAGTTATATTATTGTCGATTATTATTGTTCATCATTATATAAAATGCTCTACTGGGAGACCGAAAATTGTACATTGTATAAATACATTCGTTTCCTCCGATACACCACACAATGGTAAATCATAACAGTCAGGCCACCCCAATTTACAAAAAATAAATACCCTGCCTCCCTTATTAATCATTACCGCACACAGTCATCATCGCTCCTTTGAATCCATTATTCGTGTACATTGTATTGTATGTTAAGTATTATTTTACGTTTAACAACTTTCTAAACCAACCAAAGATAAGGAAAGAGGAAAAATATACTAATTTGTATAAGTCTTTGATGTAGGTCTCACTTTATGTATCTCTCTCTCTCTCGCACATAACACATCGTTCTCGCTCGCTCTATAACACGTGCGTTTGCGCTCTCAGTCTTTCTCGAATTTTTTCTCTTACCATCATGTTTACGTTTCAAACGTGTGGAGTTGTTCGCGCTTAGTAATTAATTAAATAAACCGATTTATTTAAATGACGAAAGTGGAAACAACCAACATGCGGCTCGTGTTATATTATTATTATTATTATTACTATTATACATGACGTATAGGTACTACAACAGACCTCCCGCGTAATGACTATATTATGACTAATACGAACAAATACTTCGTTGGCACGTAATACAATCACTAGGTACCCATAATATAATTTGGTTTGGGTTTCTACAAGTTACGCGTATCAGCCAATGCACAATCCTAGCTGAAGGACGACATATTGTTATAACGAGGTTTTGATGGGCAAAGGAAAGGTGCCTGAACTTAAAACAAAACAACAGCGCTTATTCAATATACCGTTCTTATCTATGTGTATCTTTTTTATACTTAACATGACAAAACCATTTTTTTTATTATATTAAAAACAGAAAGAATCCAAGAAATTAATGTTTTGTAATTATATGAAGTAAAATTTATTAATTGATGATATAGAGTGAAGACATACCCTTTTTTTTACAGTAAAAATATAATATATATTTTATTAATTCACATCAATACAAAAGTCGAGAATCTATTTTGCTAAATTGAATTTTGATAGTTAATAAATTAACATAGTCATTATCATCATTATAATAATATAACGTAAATTTAAATTTAACTTATTTATACTATAAAATACATGAAATATTTTTTTAGATATTGCACTAGGTTATATTCGTAAGATAACAAATTTATGTTATAAGTTATAACAATATTATGTATTTTTATAATTTTTTAACTTATATTTAATTAATAAAAATACATTTTTGGGGTTATTTATTCGTACAAAATTTCGTAAACCTACTAGAAATTAAAATATTTTTTAATTGTGTACCAAAGTTTTTATTGTTATTAATGTAGACAATTGTAGAGTAAGAAATATTGAAACCATTTCAATAAATTTTAATCTCGTAAAATAGTCTTAATGTTGATAATATAATTATTACAATAATAAATAAAAATATTATTATTTATTTAACTACTATATAAAATTTTTTAAGGGAGTATTTGAGTTAAATTGTATTACTTTTATTTTATATTATTTTTACTTTATCAAAAATAATATTATTTATAAATAGTTTGTATAACTTTACTATTGAGTTTCAAATACATTTTAATTAATTAAATGTAATTACTGTTGTTGTCTTATGACTTCAGTTAAAATGATAATGACTAAATTAGTTGCTATACATAGCATTATCAGAACTATTTTTTACGTACAACTAATCAACCATGTGATTCATATAATTCACATCTACAAATTCTATTAAAACGTATAGTATCATGTTAGTGGTGTATTTTTTTTAACTTTCCAAACCGGTTAGATAGAAGGCGTTTATACAAACTGATCAGATAAAATAATGGGATTGTTTGAGGAGGTTAGGGTGAGTGAGATAGGGAAAAATCTTAAATCGAGGATAGCACTGCGGGTGAGTAGAAGAGTTATAGAAAAGAACCCTATAGTGACAAATAGAGGGTCCAAACATAAAATAACACTTAGTTTTAATATGAGCTATACGTCAAAATTGCCTCCCACACTGTTGGGCGATCAACTGTTACTTGTAGTATAATTTAGTGACTTTGTGTTAATAAAAAAATAAAAAAAGGTGGCAAAATTCCTTTTTGATGATAACATCACTCTATTGTATTTCGATTTATTTCAAAGATTAACGTAATATTAATACCATTTGTGTGAAATTTTTTTTTTAATAAATCTTTGCAATTAATACATTAAGCATGTGAAATACTTATGTTATATATAAAGAATGCTGCGATTGAGTTGGACAGAACACTGTAACAACGAAAAGATACTCGGTGAAATAATTGAATGCATAGAGATACACAAAACTATCAAACCAAGACGATGGAATAAGATTGGTTACATATTAAGGCACGAAAACTAACATATTACTTGTTTATTAAGAGAATATTTAAAGTAAGAAAGTTTGAAGACGTCTGAGAAGTTTATTTGTCGAACAAATGATCTCCGATGTTGGACTGAGCTAAAGAGTTTAGCTGATAAAAGAAAAGAGCGGGTAGCGCGTGTCTAACTGCAAAAGCAACCATAAGGTATAATATAAGGAGAATGATATGAAGATAGGTAGATATAATAGCCAAATAGGTCATTTGAAAATTAAGTAATTTATTAGATTTACTTTAATTAAAATATAAAAATAGCGGTTTTTAAATCTACATATTGTGTTTATAAATGAGTAAATTTATTGTATTTATAATATATCACTATTTTATATGAACGTCATATTATATTTTCATTAATAGTTTCTTTTTTATTTTAGATAAAACAAACTAAATATACGTTAAAATATCTTTTGATTTTTTATTAATGAGAATCTTTCTTATATGTTTATATTAAATTACAATATTTAATTGTAAATTATAAATAAATATTTGAATCTATCAAAATAAATCATTTTTATAAGTCATTCATCATATATATATATATATATAGCATACATCGATAAAAAACTACTATTTTAGCCATTTTTTATACTTAATAACTTCGAAAATAATGTTTTATTTATAATGAAAAATAACGTTTTAAAAATTAAAAATTAAAAATTAAATTTCCTTTTGATTTTATTTCATAAAAATTTACTTCACAGCTGGACGAGTTACCTACAAACAAGTTACCTATTGTTTTATGTCATTTGTACTTGCTTAATTATTTAAGTGCACGTGCTTGTATAAGGTTATAGTAATAACCTTATTCAACATCAATTATTCTTTATCCTTATTTGTTTGACAAATTGAAATTATAGCTAGTCAGAACTATACTGAAAAAAGAGGAGCAACAAATCATCGAAATTAATTTTATTAAGCAGTTTAGATATTGTAATATATAGGCTAACTTATTTTTATTCAACATAACATGAAATATATAATTACTAGCATTTATGGTAAATTAATTTGTATTCCCATTTCCTTGGATTATTATAATTTAATAATAAATTATTACTCTAATTTTAACAAAACACGAATATATTAATTTATTTTTTAAATTATTCGATTGATGATATAACCATAGTTAAGAATTACATTTAAAATGTTTCTTCCTCTAATTCTTGTACTAGACATCGTACAATCATTTTAATATATTCTAAACATATTATCAGAAAAATAGTTTGATATTTGTGACGTTTATATAAGTACAATATTAGGTTAGACATATATATGACAATATTATGTATTAATTATTTATTCTATCCAAGTTTCATTGGGATATATATGTAATCCGACGAAGGAGAACAAAAAGCAGTAAACATTTTAACTTTTTTTTTTTTTTAATTACATTTCTGTAATATAATTGAATCAACCCTGTACGTAATTTTATAATTTAAGTATAATTTATAGACGTATTAGGTTGTATTTCAATTTTGGTTCCGACCACTTAGCGCATAATATATATTTATATATATTTTTACATGCAGTCATCTATATACTACACAGCTGTTTATGTCACCGAGACAAGTGGTACCTACGTCACCAATGACCCGCCACAACAAAATACACATAAATATACACACACACACACACACACACACACACACACATACAAAAGCGTACTTCCAAACGCACCGGCAAATAACAGTGTTTAAATCACATCAGGCGAGCCGAACATTCGCTAACAAGGCTATAATCTTCAAAAAAAGTAGTTCCTTCTTATTTTCTTTTTTTTACTATTTATTTTATATTATTTTCATCTTCGTTGTTTTATAGGTAGTATTTCTTTTTTTCCTTTACCGTGAGCTCGGTCGTCACTCCTTTTCCCCCCGTCGTGCATTGGGCGTTGGTGATTTTCTCCTGATGTTCTTACCGTCGCGATCGTCGTGTTCCTCGACGTCGTCGTCGTCATCGTAGTTGTTGTCGGACCACCCAATCTGGAGAGTGCCCACAGGCTAAAGTAAACACCGATCGAAAACTCCACGCGCGGTCCGACTTATAATAAACACATTACCACTACTATAGAGTAGAACGCCCGGGTTGTTATTTTGCTATATACACGCACACACACACACACACACACACACACACACGTACACGCACACGTGTATTTTTTTTTTGTAATTTTAGTCTCTTTTATTGTTTTTTATCACATAACAGTGGGGAAAATACTGCTGGTGGTGAGTACAAAAGTATTTACGAGCGCGCTAATTCTCGTTCCGCACTTGTTAAACGCGTGTTTATTTTTGCCGATTGTTCCATTAATAATATTTATAGCGCCATGGTCAAACTTTATGTTGAAGCTTATATTTTATTATTCAAAGAAATAGTTACGTATTTCGACTGAATTATCCACTTGAAGACATAATCTGATATTTTGTTTTTTATAACTACTAAAAATAATTATAAATATCAAATAAAAATTGTTTTAGTCAATTTGAACTTTGCATATCATATAAATATTGTTTGATTGCAAATATAAACTACGTTAACATATTTTCAAAACGTATTTATATCCTATGTACTATGGAATTAAAAATATTTATTTTAAACAACTTCACTCAGTATTATTATTAAAATAAAATTGTAATGCTTTTACATTTTAAACTGTAATTCTAATATATATATATATTGTTTTATGACCATATAAAAAAAAAATTTCAAAACGAAATACATCTCCAAGGTTTTTAAAAATAATCAAACCATTTGGCGACCAATCCATTAAGATTTATTTGTATAGTATACTTTGTCAATTATTTTCAATATAATATCACAATATTTTAAATTTCTCACGATTAACTTGAACGTTTTCGGACCTTTAAAAATGTTATATTTTACCGACTTATAACTAATGCATGAACTAGTCATTATTTTATAATGTATTTATTCTAAATTTAAAATTCTTCGATTTAAATTTAAATTTTGTACACAATTGTTTACTTTTGTAAATCGATTCAGAAGCCTTTTGAGAATTTCCTAACGGTTTGACCGCTCTGTCTGATTTTTATATTAGCTCTATATAAATTAGTTTATTTCACGGTAAACATATTTTTCCCCAAAAAACAATTTAAAAAAATAATATATGTATTTATCATATTCGATATATTTAACATTATTTGCTTTCCACCTTAAAATTAAATTTACTAAGTACACTCAAATAATTTGGATAAACATAACAAAACAATACAACAAAACATTTATACTATTTATTATGTTAAACAAGTATTTTTTATTTTAATTAATGTAACATTTTTTAATATTAATAAATGCAATTATGTTTCTAAATAAATTTAATTATTATTCGTTAGCATGAACTATATAATTAATGTATACAATGAAACACTAAATAATTATGATTTTTTATTACCTCAATATACTATTGATTTTATTAGCATGCCGCTATGGTGGTCATTGTTGGCCTTGTGGTTCTTGTGTGTTCTGACCAAGCTGTGAATGAGAGTCGATAGGTATTTTTTTTTTAATAGAGTAGTAAATAGGCGTTCTACCAATTTTGAATGCCATAAACTAAATCAAAATGTCTTGTTTATATAAATATATTTATAATAATATAAAACCTCTACTAATACAATAGAAGATTTTAATAATGGTATTTTGTGGTTGTTAAAAATAGTGTAATTTTGTTTTAAATATTTTAATAGATTATTAAGAAATACTTAAAAAAAAAAAAGATAATATTCTTTATTGAAATGCAATATTGCATAACTATGTTAAAAAAAAAATTAAAATTGAAAGTACGAATAAAAATTTTTCATAAAATGTTCTATAAAAATTAAATATTGATTTATATCAATTATAATTGTAATGTCACTGAATATTGTATTCGTATTATTATTAATATACATGGAATCAATATTCACTTCGAAAAAGTATATTTTATTTTATTAAATCATCTAAAGCAAGTAACTGTACGATAGTGAAAAAAACAAAGTTAGTTAATATAATAATTGTATTTATTTTTTTATTAATTAAGGCTTCAAATACATAATTTATTAGCCAATAGTGGTTTAAACATTTGGAGTTACATTGTTAAAAAAATCATAGTGTATATTACTTTACTTACTCTCATGATTCATGCCATCGTCAAAATACAATATAATTTAAGTTTATTTATTATATTTAGCGGGATGGCAGTACATAACAACGCTAGTTTTCGGGTGTGTCAAGTATTTTTTGTCAAAAAAAAAAAAGATAAAAAAAAGAACGGTACGAAATATTGATTTAACGGTTTGTGTAGTCTAGATTACGATCTATTATGCTGTGGGTGTCCAGGAAGCAGGATATTGTTATTATTGAAATAGTTTTTTTTTTTTTTTACTAAAAATAAGTCCCTTCAAAAGTGACCCGATCTTAGTTGTTTACTAAAAAAGACTAGTCCAATTGTTCATTGTACCAAATTTTCAAGGTCGAGTCTGAAAGGTAAAAGTATATCCATACACATTAAAGGTATTTTAAATCCAGTTGCGGAGACACTACAATTACGAAGTGACAGTTCTGGCCACACAGGGTTTTTTATATAGACTCGACTGATGAATTTATGTATGTAGTTATAATGCATTTGTGTAATGTGTGTCAGACTGAATCAATAATAGCTAGTTGATCAGATTTTATTAAAAATTTTATATTCCAAGGTAAATTTGTAATATATTATATTATATTATATTATACTATTGTCTGGAGAAACTGACGGATAATATGCTAATGACATCTATTCCTACGCAAGGGCGTATACAAGGGGAGGCGATA
>JASXSY010002720.1:0-34888 GCA_034509805.1 Sipha maydis
AAAAATCAAAATAAAGATCAGAGAAGGCGAAGAAATGACTAGAATAAAGATTGAAGAGTTCAACCTACGGATTAAAAATATTTTTATTTAAACACACAAACCGAAAGTGTTCTTCTCTACAAGTAATACATAATTCTATATAAACATACATTTATACAATATGTGTATATAATATGTGATAGACGATATGAAGCAGATTTTGTTGTACGTTTTTTATGTAGATTTATATTGTATATAGTTTTCATTTGATGTAAACAAACAACTGTTACAAGTGAGTATAAAGTTTTATGTTAATTTAGTAATTTTTAGAATTTAATGTTTTCATTTTTGGTCTTTTTTGAGCCACATAGTTCACAATGAATACTGTTGTAGGAGTATTGTTACAGTTTACTGATACTGTTCTATACTCGTATTTAATCTAAAGGCGATTAAAGTAGGCAACATGATAACATCAGATTCAATGAAGTGGAGTTCAAATTAAACGAACAAATCGGTTAAACGTTGAATTTATTTATACATAATAATATATATATATATATGAGATATCGTTTATTATATAATTGTACATAATATAATACGTCACAATAAACTATTTTATTTTACTTCAGTTTCTTAATTTTTTTAAATTTTCATTATTCAATTTACTTAATTAAAAATAGCAAAATTTGATGGGACAATATCCTATGTCAATTGTAAGATTTACATTTTTTTGTATAATTAATGATAAAGCTTACGAACAAATGATAAATGGCTTAAACTTTTTAACCACCTTAATTTACGATTGACTTAAATAATTCAAAATAGAAACTTTTATAAAACCAATTTATCAAGTTTGAATGGTGAATATTTCAAAATTAGATATTTTAATACTTATTATTATCTATATTATATGTTATAAATCTTTTAACTTAAAATTACAGTTCTAGTAGACACATTATGTTTGACAAATTAGCATGAATTATTTTCTAATGTTATAAGTATTAAAATATGTTTGTAATTTTAAATTTTAAACCATAACAATATTATTAATAAGTTTGTGAAAAACAAAGAAAATTGTTAAAATATATAGTTAAATAGTAATAAATAAGTTTAGTAAAAACAAAATTCTAATTTCATTCGATTTAAATAAATTTAAATTTTCATTTTACGTTAATTTTCTATTGATACAATCAGTTATAATAGCAGTCAAATTAAAATTCTATATCGTCAGCAAGGTTAGCTTTTTGCGTTAAAAATAATTACATACTATATTTTTGATAAACTATAATAGAATTCTGAAAAAATGAAGAAAATGTAACCGAACTATAAGATATTTTTAAATATTTATGGCCTCGATCCCATACTCTATTCCTTAATACAATAAATAATATATGAAAAACAAATATATTTTTAGTTTTAATACAATTTGTTTTTCGTTACTATTTCCATCCGTATATACACTATAATCGAATGGACAATTATTTGTGTAATAAATATTTCGATAATAAGTCGAGAGTAAAAATTACGTTTTCGGGACGGTTGGAGTTGCAGTATAAATGTTATACTATAAAACACATATTCACAAATACGTATTATTCTTTAGATTTGATATGACTTTAATATACGATTGGATCTATTGCTTTAAGCAAATTGTTTTCAATTTAATTTCAATCAACTAAAACTGTCTAATATTGATAACATTTGATATATATATATATATATGTGTGTGTGTGTGTGTGTGTGTGTGTATAAAATTGGCCATAGATGATCATATAATATTACGGCTTAAGGTGTTTTTGTTTCTTTGGTCAATAGGTATTTTACATTTTATAGTTATTTACCGATGTATTATAATATTATACAGGATAACCATGGGTCCGAGCACTGCTGTGTTTCCGTATATATTGAACCAGGAACACGTTGATGTCTTGAGCCACTCGGACTTATCGTGTCACGGCACTTGGAGACCTCACCACGACTGCTACAATCCCAGCGGGGTTCCGCGTGCACATATACATTTATATGTATATTATATTTGGAGTTGTCATGCAACCCGGAATTCAATCAAAACGCCATTGTACCCGTGGGTTGAGTCATTTAAATTCAGATAAGCCTTTTTGGACAAGACGTTATTACACTGTCCAAGAAAACCCCGGGTCCATTACGGCCGCGCCTCCGACTCTAATTATTTATCCCGGCCCGTGCCGACCTAGATGAGCTGACCAACACCGCCACCGCCAAGACCTGCAGGTGTCACTGTTCCAAAGCCTCGGAGTCTTAACTGGGTATCTAAAGGCGAAACCCGAGTACACGGTAATCCCGTTACACGGCGCGTCGTTGCCGCCGTCGTTCGGGGGATCGGAATATCGGATCGTTGATAACAGTCGAACACGACGGAAACGTAAAACGCGGAGTACAAAAACACACGACGTTTCGTGCACAACATTAACGGCTGCTAGTCGTCGACTTGCGCGCATGTGCGTGCTCTAGTTTTATTCATTTGGTTTCCCCCCCCCTCCTCCCCCACATACTCAACAATGACTGCGTTGTTCAGATTTAGATTAAATAAATCCATTGATTACGTTTATTTTATAAAACAGATTGTATAACGTGTATTTATGACCACGGAAACGATGCAAACATCCGGTTCCGTATCATCATAAAACTGACACTGCGCCATAAACATACAGATTCGATAATAAAGGTCGGTTCGGTATGTACGCCACATCTCCAATGAACCCTAATTCCGCGTAATAAAAAATATCCCCGATCGCCAAGCACCTAAACGAAGCTTTGCCCCACCTCCCCCAGACTATTTTATTCCTAACATACATACGTATTATGTGCTTTGTGTACTGCACACGCGTACTCGACACCGTACATTTTTTTCCTCAACCCATAATATTCGTCTACGTGTACCGTGACCGTTTCTTTTCCCCTAAAATGTTAATAACGTAAACAATTTTCTCTCTTCCGGACATTTTCTAGGGCAGTTTTAATAGCATAACACAACCATTTCATTCAGATAATCTTCGAAAACCGAGAATGTCTGGAAAAATATTTAATCAAGTATTACGTCTTACGTGTATTACATAGACCGCGACGATATCACGTTGTAGTGTATTCGTTCGTTTATTATTACTCACGCGTGTAGGCAGAAATGATATTCTAAAGTATAATCGGTTAAAAAATAATACTAATTATTATAATGACGTCGTAAGTTTTTTTTAATCTTTGTGGTTGTTTTTTTTTTCTCTTTTTTTATTGTTAGCAGTCATTATTAGAATACGGAGCAACGCTTATTTAACCTATTAATGTTGCTTCATGTTCACAGAACTCTATGGATACGACCTTAGAAATTACACAGTGACATCGTTTAGTCTATATAACCGGGTGCACAATCAATAAACCAACCGATCGCGTTCACCGACGACGACTTCACCCAACACACCGATCGGTTGACCGGCCAACCGAACGATCGTCAGGATAAGACAACGCAAACAATCTCCATGGTTCGATGACCTAATCTCCGGGTCAAGTGTCAACGGATATTTACGGGAAGGATTTTAAGAGTACGAATATTGGCAACAATATTCAACAATCGAGTTACGCGTGAAAAACCCATGCATACAAATCGATAAGTATTGGTTCCGAGTGATTCTATCCAATCAAGGGCAGAACTAGGGAGAGAGAGACGGTGTAAGATTTCAGAGAGTGTAATTTTTGTAGTAAATAATAATAAATTATTGACTATTAGTTCGATATTTTTAACTTTTAACTTTGTTACTGATATGTTTAAGACTCGACGAGTACAATTGTAGGTTGATTATTAAAAAAAAAAATTGTAGAGAAGGATGTTTGACTCTTGGTCTATGATAGGACGTAATTTTAACATTTTCCCCGGACGTAATATGTCTAATTCCGCCACTGTTCTCGTATGAGAACTCGACGTATCGTTTATTGTTGCGATACGAAACCGATTATAACGCGAAATAAAAACATGCATATTCTTACCTGGTCCGGATTGTCCGTCGTTGGCAGCAGAAACCGGTGACGTGGATCCTTGCAACTGTGACGGCAAAGACATGGATTGATTCTGTATCAACAAAAAAATAAAACGCGTTCAACAACGATTTCGAAATCAATTATTTTAAATATTTTATCTACGTATGTGTTAAGCGCGGTGTCGAGCGAGCACTGCACTAGTAGTAGGTAGTAGCTTAGTAGTGTTTAAGCTTTATCGCGAATAATACATTATAACACATACAAATAATAATAATAATAATAATAATGATAATAGTGATGTCTTCTTCTCCTCCCGCATACGTAAATAAATACGAGCGGGAGATCGGTTCTTTTCTTTCGCATTTCCCCTCGGCGGCGGATAATTTATTGTTTTGTCTTTTTATTTTATTATTAGTACATTTTTTTTCACCGTCACAACCGCCGTGCTGGATGCGTCTCCCCCGCAACGAGTTCAATCAATCAAAAGGGAACCGATGAACCGTGGTTTCCTTCCTTTACATTGTCACAAGGATTAACGGCTTCCTCTACAATCATTTTTGTACACTCGATGCAGCGACGGCGGCGGCGGAGTTTGTCACGGTCTGAGGTCGATCCGAAAACGCAGTGGCGTTTCCGGCGATCGGGCCGCGGCAATCCGTGTACATCGTGTAGGCGAGTGCAAAGTCGCAGATGACGATAGTAAATACATGTGCAGGCACATAAATAGTGCAAATAATAATAATAATAATAATGCATTACACAAGTGCACTATTATTGCAAGACACATTGCCGCACTGTTACGTAATACATATCGCTTTTAATCTACCCGTTACACGCAGATTTATTTTATGCCGAAAGGAAAGAGTAACGAATATCCATATCTACACACGTGTAATACACCTCACAAACACATACGCGGTTTTCGGTGAACACACACACACACACACACACTCATATATTCATATATTTATATATAATATGTATATATACGACAGATATTATGAATAAAATTTATTACGCGCGTAACCATGTTACGTTTTATGCTTCGTGTTGTTCGTGAACACGCGCGAGTGCGAGACGTACAATACACGATAGATACACATTGTGCATTATGACAGTGGACAAGTGCGTGTACTGTATAATAATAGTCGCTTGTTTTTGCTGGCCGTACTGCGGAGCGCTGCAATAAAGTATGACAAATGCGCATCGTTAACGTTTCGAACCGGGTGTACGGCGCAAATGGTAATTTGCGAAAATCGACTGGTGTCGAATTCGCCTTTGGTTACAGCCCAAGTCTCGACGTGTAGAAAGAGTGAGCGCCAGTGAACCCGCTTAATGAATTCGACCACCATTATGGGACAGCAATAAAAATGAGTTAATAATCCGCGGTCCGCGGCGATAGTTTTCTAAACCGGGGTTAAGTGATGTCAACGACTAGAGGCCGAATCAGTAAGAGTCTTATTTATTTTTTTATTTTTTTTTCAGTGGGCTATATAGATGGCGTATAACGTCGTTAGCTCGAAATGCTCCAATCATGCTGTTTTATTGCCACGGTTTTCTTCGCTATATTTGCTGCGCTTCGATGTATGTGTTGTAGAAATACACACACACGCATGCACGTTTACCGTTTAGGAATAACAATTTATATTATTATTTATTACTAGCATGAAGCAATGCGTTCTATAAAATGTATAAATTGCTTATACGTATACACGTTAAGACACACACGCACGCACAACCACTTTAATATTATGCTTGAATTTGCGTTATATAATATACAACAGTGATGGTTTTAGGTTTTAATTATGGAAAATTTGAGTTGGATTAGGTTTTTTATTTCGAAACTAATGGATGAACTATCAGAGAAGTTTTATACAAGAGTGCAATGCTTGTTATTTTACATGGAAACCTTAAGTAAAAAAAAAAAAAAAATCATTAAAATAATTTATTTATTGATTTAGCGATAGAATAGTGTAATTAGTTTAGACAATGATAATACATGAAACAGAAATACAATTTCGAAAAGTAAAAGCAGTTATACGATTTTTATTATTATAATGATCAATGAGTTTTCATAATGACATTTATTAACTATATATTATGATAAATGAATTGTCATTATTTAAGTCATTCGTAACTTCTAATTAATACGCTATTTTATTGCGATTTGTTATTCGTTTCAATTGTTTTGAATCGTTTAAGATTTGCAGAATGTTTGTCAAACACTGTAGTATTTACAAAATCAAAAAAGTTACATTGTGCTGACGTATAATGGCGGAACGACAATGCGTTAAAAATGTATAATATTTTGGTGTGGCCGCGTGTTAAACGAGCACATCAACAACTGTTGAATAATTTGACGATAATATTAAAACTGAATCGATAAAGGGTGATGGAGGAATATTTCGTATTAGGCGTAATATTACAATAAACCAATATATATATATATATATATATATATATAATAGTTAAATACAATAATTCCATACGTTTTCTTTTATCAGTTATACTTACCTAACCTAATTTTATTCTCTTATTAATTTTAATATTGTTATTATTCTAATTTAGTATCTTTTATCACTATTATCGGTGTTTGGTAAATAATAAAATACGTTATAATATATATATGTAGTTTTTGGTTGTATAAAGTAATGGATATATTTTTTTTATATAATTTGTATATTGGATTTATTATATGAAAAGAACAAATGTATAAATGTGTAAAATTAATGTACGAAGTATATAAATACTATTTGGACAATTGATATTATTTCAAGTGTGACTTTAGAACTATTTATAATAGCGTTTTTATGCGTACACGACTTTGTTAAACCTCAAATACAAATAATGCAATTATAATTTTCAATTTGTTGATTGTACGCTGTATCGATGAATAATGGTTTCAGAAAAAAAGTGTTCATACCGTCATGGAAAAATTATTGAGCTACTATCGATCGGTTTGCAATTATGGTTAAAATAATTCACAATTTTCTTTAAGAAAATATATTTTTCTTTAAAAAGTTAAAAAAATAAATTATTTTCTTTACTATATACTATGCATTTAGTAATTATGTGCTTGATAATACTTATACAACCAACAGATGTATTAACATATATATATTATTTATATAATACATTTATATTTACATAAATATATATCACATATATTAAATATAATTTTCAAAATTCTATATGCGGATTGAAAATGTACCTATAGATTTAGGTACATTTTATTTATTTAAATTATTGGTTTTATTGGATCAATGATATTTTTCTATATTGAATAGTAAATACTTCAGTATAAGTGTTTTTTATTACGTTATTGTCATACTATTTTTGAAATAAACTTATACGTTATAAATCATACACGCGCTTATATTAATTTACATTTTTATAAAAAAGTTCACATATGCAAGCTAAAAATATTAGGTAATGACATTAATTTAATAATATATTTTCTATGTTTTAAAATAATTATAAAGAATGAAGTAAAATATATCCAAACATACATAGAACGAAATAAATAGCTGTATGAGTTTGAATATTATTATTTTGTTATTGCGTTCATCGATGTTCAAGTGATTCTGCGGTACGAGATGTGACGGAAATTAAAAATATATTCGTGTGTTTATTTTTATATTATAACACCGCTGTAATCATACGCATACACAAAGGAGGGAGTTTAGGCGTTCAACCCTCCCCAACGAAATTCTGAAAAATTATTAAACATGTTTTTGTAAAATAAAAGTGGTAGTTAGATTATATAAATTATACAAGTATAATATTGTACAACCTAATACCCCCGGAAATATTATTTTCTTTTAGGCGTCTAATTGTAATATTTCACATAAATAAGTTTTGTGGATGATCGGAAAGAATATTACTCACTGAAAAAATAACTTTAAATCATCATTGGATTTTATAATCATTCCAAAACAATAAACCATTACTTTAGATAAATATTGAAATGTTAAAATTAGTTGTAAGTAATAATATTTATTAATGTAATTAATGGATTGCGAGTAATAAATACAAATATATGTAAAACTGGTTTTTTTATTTTTATATTTTGCTCATTTTATCATTGTAGTTTTGAATCAAAAGCTGTAATTCGTTGTTTTAAGACTAATTATTAAAAAAAATGTTTTTTTCTTCTTGAAACCAAATTTTCTAAGGTTTGTGATACGATGTTTTCGATGATAACTATATTTTAAGAGTAAATAATTACAGAAAAGAAAACGTTACGATAGAATTAAAACCTTAACTAATGTGCTACGATTGTTATTATCAGTTATAATATAGTATACGATATATCTTATGACCTGAAAATGCATTCATACGTTTCCCATGTATTCGTACTCGACGTGATATCTGTTTTCTGTACACAGAAGAACACTACGTATACTTTAATGGGCTAACAATGAAACTAATATTGATTTAATTCACTAAGTTTATATAGAAATTGCATTGAATAATACAAAACTGCTTGTTTGTACACAGTACACACATATATAGGAATATGAGGGCACGGCGTGTACGAGTGAAAACTTACAAAATAGTTAGACCTACCGCGTGTAAGCAGTAGTGCACAGCAATAGACCACGGTAGTAATGAACGTACATTGAGTTTATATTATATGCAAAAAAAAATATATGATCAATAGCAATGGTAAATGTATTCCTTGGACTCGGGCGTGATTATACGGGTGTACCACGCCAGAGTTGATTTTTTTTTCGGTTTCCCTGCCCGATAGGTATGTGAGAAAATGTGACGTCTCGCCCATACACAACGAAATAAAAAATCAATACATCATGATGTATCACACATGCGATAGCGATCCGCATAGGTGCGAACAAATAATAAGAACGATATTAAATTTTTTACGGGTTACATGGCTCGAAGTACCTATACAATAAAAACGTCACTGTTATTCTACCAAAACACGTAAGTATATTTACACTGTAAATACGATATATTATTCAATATACACTTATTGTACGTCGATTTCGGCTCGGTATTCGCGATACGTTCAAAAGAATTATTCGACATACCTATAATTCGCTTGCTGCGTTAGTCATATAATGACCGTGTACGTACAGCCGAATGACAGCTACGGTAATGGGTAAGTGTTAAATCATTACGTTTTCGCGACCATACTTATTCAGGATTCGGAATAGGAAGTGTTGGCATAGCATATGATACTACGCGCACTTCATCCCCACCACGTACGAGATATTTTACAGCGAGTGCATACAATATTTGTAAATCGTATGTGTTTCCCACGGAGTAAGGGATGGCCATCCGATAAAATAATTAATAATCTCGAAGTTTTTTTTCGTATCGAATCTACTTCCGGATGTTTACGTCTCACGTTATCATTCCGAAATACTGAGAGATACACTAAAAGGATGTATGTTATGCGGTGAACATCGCGCGACAAGTGCCATGACGGATAACGTATAAAACGTCTAGAACTATCTCGGTTTGCATCTTTGTTCCCGTAAATGTATGTAGTATTTATATTGTTTCGGCGTGTGAAAGTCAACGACACGAGCGAAGTGTACATTACATCTGCTATGTATGTATAAAATGTGTACTAGCTACATGGTGTAATAATGTGTACGAAAACGCACAGAAGAGTGTAGTATTACAAGCGGCCGTGGAATTAAGAAGAACACGATAATATACGCATGTACAGAGAGAAGCTGCGGATATTTTTTTCCCCGTCGCACGGGGGAGAGAATAAATAGTCGGTATCGGTATTATTGTTGTTGCACGGTACCCGGGTAGTAGTAGTGCGCGCGGATACAGACGGAGAACGAGAGAGAGAGAGAGAGAGAATGAGAGAGAGGTGATTGCACCGGTGATAATCGGACGAATATTCTGCGGGTAATTTTAGGCGTGTAGAAAAAAAAAAAAATAAATAAATAAAAAAAATAATAATACGAAATAAAAAAGAAAAAATCCGACGTAAATCGTTCGGCGATTGGCATGCAGATCGGCAGCGGCGAATAATGATAATAATAGAAAAAAAAAAAACCCGGCGCGGACGAGGGGAAAAAAATAATGAAATGATGTGGAGGAAAACAGCGCAACGCGCGTAGACGTAATGCCGCAGCGGAGAGAGGAGGGCGCGCGGTTTCTGCGGATTTCCACGGCCGTCGTCGCGAGCGGATTTGAACGGGGGAGCGGCGGAAAACTGGTTTCCGATTTTCCCATGGAATTTCCACGGCCCAATAAGATAACCGGATCGGGCGGCGGTGGTCGACCGCGAGATCCGCCCCGCCGCCGTTTGGCCACGCCCGCGCACCCAAAATCAGGTTCACTGTACCCGTTCGCCCGCGAGTACGACGGCTATTAAAACGCGTGCGCACGCCGCGCACACGTTCACGTAGCTACGATACAGATTTATTATTATTATTAATATTATTGTTATTGGTGTTGTTGTGTTGTTGAAACGGAACGCGCGGCAAAACGCGAGTCCGGTCCCGGGAAGATATTAAAAAGACAATCGCGAGTCGTCCGCGGTAACATCTCGTGTCACCTTAGTAAGGACGTACGAAACGACGGCAACCGATTGTAAATTGGCCAGTACGTACAATACGTCCGTTCGCCGGCTCAAACACGTCGTCAAATATTCACGACGAAAAGACAAAAACAAAGTGTTATTCGAAATCGAGCCAAATAATGCTTTCAATTGATACATCAAATGACTTTTACGTCAGACACCGCGTTTTACCTTAACGCAACGAACAAACGTTTCGGCAGACATACTCTATAGCCAACCTCCACGCGTGACGTCTCCTGGGCAACGTTAACAATCTGAACCCAACTCGTGTGCTCCGCAAAACACGTCCGGAGCCGATTCGTGTTGTTTTTGAAATCCGGAACCCAACTGGGTTTGCGTGAGCGCAGGTCGCACGGACACGGGATCTCCTGTTTTCGGTCGGAAAAACAATCGTTCCTTTTCACGACGAGTTGCCCACGAAAAATGTAGCAACGTACGGATCGCCCTGCGCCCGTTCGCGATAATCTGTTGGAAACCGAACGGTTTGTGGAACGAGTAGAGTTACGACGGTTATCACGCGTACGCCGTACGCGCGTGCACTTTTTATTCTTCGGTCATTTACATCAAAACGTAATTAGAACATTTTTTTTTTTTTTTTTCATACATAAACTTAAATTTTCCAAGTGCTCGACGGTGTTTCTCGACTAAAACTTACGAGTGCATTAGCCGGCCGACACGATTTCGCGTAACGTTGACCGACGTGGATAACAGAAAAGAAGAAAATAATTCGTTAAATAATATGTTATCACACGTCTCCGCAGCGATTCCGTCACCCGTAGCCGTTTTGCACCGTCACAACAACGTGATTCGATACAACCACGGTGTTTTTTCGTCCACACGGGTAACATCGTACTTTGGGTTTTTCGTCCGTCGTGATTTAATGCAACAATAACCTCTTACTGTTCGTCCGTCCGGTCGTATCGAAATCGCGTAATAATAGTATAAATATATATGTAGATAAGAACGGTGAAACGGTTCGGGCGACGACACCGGCACGGTCGCCCACGCCAACGCGGTTAATTTAGTTAGGCCAATTCGATGGTGATTTTTTTCTTCTTTTTCGTCTTCCGTCAGGCGATTTTTTCCACCTGAAAGCCGACAGATCTGCGTGTGTACATATGTTTGTCGAACGTAAATGCACATCTACACTGTATCGGAACTGTTTTAATTCGCCCGTGGCCCATGCAACGTCGTACAAAACACTGGTGATTATTATGTTAATGGTAGAAACCTGCACGTCATTAGGTGAAACTGCATCATGATACGAGTATCAATCGAACGTTCGATATTAATTATGGCATAAAAGAAGAAAAAAAAACATTTTCTCCATCGAGTCATTAATACTGCGAGACCATGAAAACGCAGGTGTAGCTATACGGCGTGCAGTTTTAAATAAAATACGGTTATTATGGCTATGGTTATTATGTGTTATGAAATTAATGTTTGCTCTATGCACTGAACATAAAAAAAAAAATTACAAGCGTGTGATAAATTACTACTAAAAAAATAATCTATGTACGATCTATGTATGATTTCATATACATATTTAATATTAGAGTTTAGTGATTTGAAAACCTAAGATTGATAAATTATTCCAGTATGTTACACGTAAGTTTACCGCAAGCTAAATTTGGTACACTTATAAAACGAAAATCCATTATTTTTTTTTTTTTTTTACATACAACATACAACTTGACTATATTTTATCAGTACAATAAATTCAGTGTTCCAATTGATGCTACTATACGAAAATATGATAAAGTTAGTAATTATATCATTAATGAATATACCACATAAAGTATTGTGCTCATATTTGTACATGTTCCATTTCTATTTTACGAATCTTCATGCACGTGTGCAAGTTGTACGTGTGTATAAATTACTATGGGATAAAATTATAATATTTTAACCATACGTATACGAAGTCTACAGTAAATAATAAATCGTTGTTCAAACAGCCACTCGATCGACATTAATATATTGTATAAAACAAAAGCATAGTAAAAAGCGACTAATTTAATTGTTTTTTTTTGTTTTTGTTTTTTTTTCTGTTCGTTAACTCGAGTGGATATTTTAATGATTTTAGATTTCGCAACGTCAAACTAGTTAAATTACATAATCTGTGTTTTACGATAATCAATATTATAGTTAAAAATATACGGCAATGGACTGATTTTTATTAATTTTACAGCAAGTCTACATATTTATTACTATATAGAAATATGTGCATAACACACAAGTATTATAAATACATGTGTGTAAAAATATGGACCAACCAATAATAACGCATTAATAAGCAACCGCACGTACTGCAGGTAATTACCTAAGAAATAGGTGTAGGTTAGGTATAGGCACTTAAATATTAGTCACAATATTGATTATTATACATATAATACTATAATGCTATAATTGCAAATCGAAATGTTGATTCTCGGAAAATTGTTAACTATCAAAAAATTTGGCGTTAAATTTATATTTATTCACATTTTTTTTTTTTTGAATCATCTCCCAAAATAATATCTGTATCGAATCGCGCGCTCGGTTTGCGGATGACAAGCGACGAGTATCACGTACGACATAGACGATTCAGAGTCCGCATAAAATCCAATAAACATATTTCCAATCAGGCACACACGTTTTTTCCGTAATCAAATTGTCATAATATATATATATATTTACAACATCATGTTCCAGATAATTTTTTCAAGACATTCCGTTACACCAACTTTGCGAATAGTGTACAGGCATCTATATATATACGGATATTTTTATAATATTATTATTATTATTTTTTGTTCTTTTTGTTATTATTTTTTTCATTTTTTGCACCTCGTCGATTCGATGAAAATTGTATCCATTGTTTATCTGTATTGGACATTGGAGGATAATTTTTTCTCTTTTTCGCCCATCCAATCGTTTCGAAACGCGAATCCCATGGCTAAATAGCCGTACAATTGAGGGCGCTTTTGTGTCTGCCAATATAATAATGCGTATAATAATATAATATTATATATAATAATATATATATATCTGTCGCTCCGAGAATCGCTTTGCTGGTCGGCCGCGGTGTATTTTTATTTTTTCGTCGGAAAAGGATTTATATACAAACAACAATCGGCTATGGTTTGTACGTCTTCTCCTCATCTTGTCTTTATTATTATTTTTTAGTTACTTCTTATTGTATTCGCACGGTGTAACGGAACGCTGCAAACCAACTGATACGGTCAAAATACCTCTAGAACGTACATATATATATATAAATATTTATATGTGAACACCCAGAGCATAAAATGGAGCACCATCATCGGTTGTTATATAGTGGTTGCCATCAACGAATCCGAAGACGTTTTACGATCGAATACCGTATCTCATCTATACACGTCACGTATGGTGTATAATAATTTTATTTGTTAAGTGCTATTAGCGATACAAATTTCTATATATGTTGTACATACATGCTCCCACGATGTAATTTTTATACCAAATTTTTGACGTGACTAAACCATACGTAGGTATATGATATAACATTGCAATAATAATACGTCAATACATCACGACACATCAAATATCGGCTTTTTTTTTTATTTGATGCTAATAGTATAACGCTCTCCTTAATAAATCTTTCACCGTTCTGTTAATAACTTTTATATATATAAAAAAAAAAAAAGAACCAATATTAATAGGAGTGTAGTTATAACAATGGTTATCTAATTAGTTTGTAATAGCTGATAAGTTTCAGAAAAAAAATAAGTAATTAATAGAATGTTAATTGAAGGGTAAAGGTACCCTTCAACCTAACCTAACCTGTTCACCAATTATTAACTTAAACATACGTGCATGTATGCGATAATTCTGCTTTATTTCTCAAGTAAATTATGAACTTATTGTAAATAAAACCTATAAGGTCTTAATAATTTATATTACAATAGGTTATTAATACTGTACTTGAATGGATACAATATTTTATAAATGGATAAGTAAATAAAAAAATGTCATTTTAAGAACTTGCAATATTTATTTCGGAAGTTTGATTATAAAAATTAATACATTACATTTATACTCATAAATCTTATACATTAATCTATAACTATTATTCACCTTTTAACTGTGTGTTTATTTCTTATTTTAACAATTATTTAAAATGATTACGAATGATATTTGATTTCATTATAATATAAGCATATTATTGGCATTCAATGTAGAGTAATACATGCATAAAGATTTTTTTATTTTTAAAACAAACATTCACAGTTTTAAATAAATAAGCGCGATTAATTGATTAAACTTTGATCGATTAACAAAACGTATTAATCTGAATGTTATATTTTATATACTATACTATTCTATATAACACCATATCATATACTTATTCGAATTGAAATTAAAATAATCATGTTTGTAAATCGTTTTTATATTTATACAGAGTGTATGTATGTTATGCGTAATTAATAAAAAAATCACAATTGGTATATTTCAAAATTACCTAAATATTGTAAAATTATAAATTATTTTATTAAAAAAAAAAAATTAGCATTTTTGAATAAAACGATTAACAAGTATACAAATTCATTATATACAAATGTTCTTTTGTGAATAAAAAATAGATTTTTAATTGATTTTATTTTTGAAATAAAATTTTTTTTATTAAATTTAATACTTTTAATCGTGCATTTATTACCACAGCAATACATTACGAGCGTATTAAAGAAAAACATAAAAATTCAATTTTGATAAAATAATTAATAGGTAAGTATAGTAAATTAACAAATACGATTTATATTTATTAATATTTTAAAATCGAATAATATTCATATGGTTATACTGTTTTTTGGGAGTAGATTACTATGTTATTTGTTTTATTATACAATAAAAATAAATTATGAGTTCTATAAAATGTTATTACGTTTAATCAAATTATATAGAATTTTGATTTTTAATTAAGTTTGGTTTTATAGATTATTTTTTATAATATAATTAATATCCAAAATATTTTAATATACATAATAAAATATATGTTTGAGTGTGTATAGTTTCCTTATTTGATTTAATAAAATACTGTTACATTGTGTATTTATGTATTTAATATGTATTTTATATTTCAACATTGTTTACAGAGTTTGAATAATTTTTCTTCTTCTATAAATAAAATTCGCACCAACTAAATTAATTTGCGTTCAAGTTTTATACATTTGTTGACAGTATATGTATAATATAGTAATAAATAATTGTTATATTTTAAGGATCATATTAATCTTATAATCTTCAAAGTCACTAGCATTCATTCCATTTGAATTCTATTCTCAAACAATACTAATCAAAAACCGGTAAAATATATTTATACAACACGTACGAATAATTAGTGAACAGCACGACACACTAGAGCTAGGCATGCCTTCTAAGCATAAACATTTGCTTATGTTGTTGGAAATATTGAATAACACACCTAGTAAAAATTACATCTTTTTTTGATCGTCTACAATTTTTATTTTTTTATTCCACTGGATGAAGTTTATAAATTAGTATATTTTACGTTACTATGAGAAACGTCATTATAGATGTATGTCTCTATGTACATTTGTAACACAAAATAACGATACAAAAATTACAAATTAGTACAATACATATACTCGTACGTGTTGAAGCATGCAAACACGATTTACATTGGATTTATGTGAATAGTTAAAATCGCAGATTAAATATAATTAACCTTTAACCAATGAATAATATTTTCTTTAATTAAATAAAATAATATTTCTTAACACAAACTACACTAAATCATAATGATATATCAATTAAAAAATCACAAAAACTAGAAACAGCTATTCATAAGACAATTGATGAGTTATAATAATATACCCGTTACATTTACGAATAACATAAAATATTGTTCATAAACTATTAGATGAACGGAGTGATGGAGTCTATTTTTATTTTATTTTATTTTTTTTTTTTTTACAATGTTATTGAAACATTAACGCTACTCAAATTACACAGAGTTTTACATGCAGAAAATGTTGAGAAAATACACCGTACAAAGGTGTTATTTTATTCGGTTTTTTCGGTAGATCACATGTTACCACCGCAGCGTTCAACGTCCATTGCATATAAAAACGAATAAAGTTTAATACCTACTACTGTAAGAGGCAAAATCAAATTATACGCTTATCATATAAATATATATAATAATAATAATAAACGAATAAAAATTGTTAATATAATATGATATACCTGTACGGTATGTGTTGTGTGTGTTCAAAAATAGTTCGCTATTCTCATGACGAATTATGGTGGTTAATATATTATCATATCATAAAAATTAAAAAATATTGAGATACACACACACGTATATATATATATATATATATATATATATATATATATATATGTAAACATACATAGTTTTATACCGACGTATAGTATTACGTATTGACGTCGGCGATTACGGTTCATTGTCGGTTTGTTAGCCTCTCCGAGTAACCATATTTGTTCCATCTCGTATAATAATAATATTATTATAAGTATATGCACGTTCCGGAGTACGTATAAAGCATCGCAGTACACCGCAAATAATCGCTGCAACCACCGCCTTCACGAAAAATACGATGGCGATGGAATAGAGGAAAAAAAAAATAAAAATGAAAAAAATCCCAACTAATTTGTCATTGTACACCGATCGTGTGACGGTATTTTTCATCCGTTGCCATTATTATCCGGTCGTTTTCTTATTTTATTCTTATAGGAACATATATATTATTCGTCTTCTTTCTATTCGCAGTCAATTTTTTTTTTCGCTGCGCTCGTTATAAGGTATTATTTCTCTTCTTTAGCAGATCATGGTGGACCGATCCAAATCAGCCAACCAAGAAGAGGCGATTTTGAAACGGAATAATCGAATACCGTAAATTGTATTTTTATTTATTAGCGTCGTCCTGCAGAATAAATATCTGTTGGTACATAAACTGTGTATTTATATATATATATATATAAATTTATACATTGAAAAACGGGTGTATATACGCGTACATAACACAATAGTTACGGCGTAACGTTGACACCTTTTTTCCTCTTCACAATGTCACGGTATTGCTATTTAGTTCCGATTTACTACTGGTTTTTCACCACCCGCACTTAACGCTCTTTCGTACTACAATACTACGCGCAAACTGCCGCTGCTTTATTAGAGATCTGTAATATTTTGTACGATATCTACACTTCTGAACAATATTTTATAGTTATGTACATGTTCTACGTTCCACTTATTCCACTGCGGGTTATCAGTGTGAACATGCATATGTAATTATTTCAAAAATGCGACTGCGCCTAATACAGCGGCGACGCGATTTTTGTGTTTTTGCAAGTTCGGACGATAAATCTTTTCGCAATTAACACGTAGCCAAATCCATAAGGAAATAATAATTGGTTGTAAAAATGTGCCTTATGTCACATCTAGAGATGGTTGGATAATTGTTATATGTTTTCAGCGCGATATCATCAAATTTCAATCAATCGAAAAAAAATCGTGTACGTCGATTCGTGTTAACGAATCGTCAGTGAAAAGTTTTGACATTTCATTCAATGGATTCATTAAATTATCATATTCATTCGCAGCACTGTATAATGGACAATATCGTTTCAATTTTATCTCGGTAAATACACACACGTTATTATACTAATAAAAGCGATGAATATATAAAAACTTATTGTTGTCCTAAAGGTATTCTACTTATACCCAAACTATTCACAATCGAAATGATGATTGTTCGATGAATATTCGATGAAAATTGTTTTCGTTTCTAACGATTGACTGTTGTAAGTAAACTAGATTTAAACTGAAAATTTCTTGTTCTCTTTGTGCTCAATTGAATTACTGTATAAATTTAACAGTATTAAAATAATAATTTGCACGTACGGCTGACGTATCTTATTAACTTTAAAAGATTGTAAAAACAAGAACATTTAAAAACTAGGTATTATTCTTAAGACGAAACACGATGAATACATTATTTATAACGAATTGAAAGTAATGGTTATCGTAAAAATGATTTACAGAATGATTTTGTTGACCACTGAGTAAGAATTTAGTTTGTAAAAATAAAAAAAACAAATATGATGTAAGTTAGAGAGGGAGAATAATCACGTTTTTCGCTCAAACTCGACTCCATGATAGCCGCCGCTTGTTTCAAATGAACCACGCCGGTATCACATGATTTTATTCCCAATATATATAAATTGTACATAAATATTTATATATACGTTATATATGTATAATATGTTATATGTGTATTTACAAGTAAATCGTTTTCTTGTTAAAATAATAAAATATGTTGATAAACTATACTTGTCTGGGGTCAATGTGGTACGAAAAAACAAACAAAAATAGAATACAAATATAAAGGGAGGTCTCGGTAGGGTTTGGTGACGAGTTTATCTTTTACTCATCGACCGCGCGCAGTCCGTGAATTCGTAATCACAGAGACATTTTATTATTGTTCACATAAACTTTGATTTATGTACGCATGCGAAAGTTCGCCGGAAGAAAATTCTTATCTAGTTTAAGAGAAATTTATGACGTTTTACCATATTTCCTCCTCCTCGTTGTAAAAAAAAAAAAAAAAAAGGAACTGTATATACACTGTGTATAGGTTGACACATGATTTCTTTTTCCTCCGTAGGTTATAATAATATACTTACATGAAAATAATACACGTTAAAAGAGTATAGTCGTACGGGATGTGAGAGAACAATGACGGTGATGAAATCCAAGAGAGGAAAAAACGAAATGTCATTGTTGTTATATGTATACATATATAAATAACAAATAATATAATAAAATAATAATACATAAAATACAAACACAGTTGATTTCGATAATCATATTAGACGTGTAAAATGTTTCGGGAAAATTGGCACTTATTCGAGTGCACGGGCATCCGGCGTGAAAAATCGCCCAACCGAAAAGTTAAACTATTGTCATCATTAAGACACACGACAATTATAATGCCGGCAGAGCAGTGCTTTTGACGAAGAGGGTAGCCTACGACCGAGTGCATATTTATAACTATATATATAATGTTATAATTCGTGAGAACATTGCGGTTTTCGCGAGACATCAACCGTAACCGTGCAAAGTGGAATTATTTTAAATCAAAGAACGAAAAAATACAAATACAAATCTTAATACTACTTGAGAAACCGACTGTCATTGTTGCCCGATATTTCGCCTGCTAAAATTTATACATCTAATTCAACGGTAGGCAATATGTTTATCACCAGAAAGTATTAAGTTTAAGTTGTTATTGAAGGTAGTAAGGAACGATACTTGTATTTTCTCAACGCCGTATCCATCGAATAACCTTCTTCAAATCCTATTGGAAATCATGGCGAAAGTTAGGGTTTTGAGAGAAGATATATATATTATAATTTAAGTGTATTCTATTTTCCCGATGTCGATAACGGGATTTATATATACAATTATATATAATATACCGTTACCGTACACATTATATACACATCCATACTTATATCTAATGTAATAAGATTTTGTTTTTAAAATCTGAACGTGTTCGCTATTACAAATTATTCAAACAAGTTTTACGAAAATATATTATCGTTTTTAAATAAAGAAAACAAGTATTCGGCAAAGAACAAAATATATAAGTTTACTGATTTTATAATTTAAATATAAGTTATAATTAAGTTAGTTAATAATAATTTTGTAATGTCTAAGTTATTCATTTTGTTATTATTATATTTTTCTGGTTTTCTTTGAGCACTATAAATAAATAATCAGAAGCAGTACATTTAATATGAGGATACATGTTAATTATGTTTAATATTTTTTAATGTATATTTAACAAGGAATTAATTTTGTACAATAATATCAACTATAGTGAATCGATATTTAACGACTGAGATCATACCCTGTGCTCAAGTATTTTACACACTGCGGTCTGAGACTATACGTACTACCTACCTATACAATTACTTTATTCTTCAAAAATCGAACAATAAGTTTTCAATTATACGTAATGAAAATTATAACCGTAGTTTTACTTAAGGTGTAAAATATTCATAAATTTTACATACTCCTGTAGAATTATCGTTCATAAACAAAATCTAATCTATACGAGTTAAGAGTAGCGATCCCAAGTTCAGATACTACGTGGAATATTACCTTCAAACATAAGGCGAGAGATGGCAGCAATAACAGAAAAAGCGAAGCAAGAATTTGGTATTAGACATATTTTACATGGAGAAGACCACACAGGGAGCCGACTTAAGTGTAGGAAAAACTTCCTGAAAACAACAATCAGCTAAACACAAATATCGGAAATGACAAGGATTGAACTATAAGAGGAGGAAATGAAAGAATAGGACTTACATCTAAGGAAGTACCCTTCCCAAAAAAAGCTTACCACCTGGTAGTAATCTATCATGGTCAATATGGAAAACGTTAAACAGACTACGGACCGAAACAGCGAGGACAGCTGATAATATGAAAAAATGGTGTGCAAAAGTGAACGGAAAATTCGACTGTGGTCATGAGCAAGACATAGAGTTTACGCTATTGTCGACTAAATGCCAAAAAGAAGATTTTACGACAACAACCAATATTTCAGGTAAAGAAACACAAATGTCTGCTTATTGGCAGATGAGGAAAATTAAAACCGACAAGAGAAGATGAAG
Organism: Sipha maydis; assembly: GCA_034509805.1. Classification (NCBI taxonomy): domain Eukaryota; kingdom Metazoa; phylum Arthropoda; class Insecta; order Hemiptera; family Aphididae; genus Sipha; species Sipha maydis. The sequence continues at coordinate 21,239 of JASXSY010002720.1, forward strand.
AAGAGTCCAGACAAACTATTTTTTTGAATTTATTTTAACACTCTTCGGGCTTGTTAAAACATTATAACTATAATCACTGAAAAAAATTAAATATTTTTAAGAAAAATAATTACTACCTACCTGCTGAATATATCTATCTGACCTATTTATCTACCTTTCTGATAAAAAAAACCGTCAAGTAAACCATTTATCCAATTTCATGTAATCGTGAAAAAATACGAATTAGGTTTATTGTACTATTTTAAATTGTTTCGTTCCATTTTATTAATTTTTCTAATGATATTTTGGAATTTTTTCTTTCAAAAATATTGTATTCGATGTCAAACCTTAGCAAACGGTTGAACAATATACTTTAACAATATGAATGCGAACGATTTAAATATTTTTCGGACAATGGTTGGCTGTATTTATGCTTTAATTTGTAATTCGGAGCACAAAATCAAATGGTATCCATTATTATAAACACACATTAGTGCACACGAGTCAGTCATCAACTGGTTCGATTAATCTAGTCGGGTGAAAAAATCGATCCAGATGGTGTCAAGACGAGAAAATATGAAACGTTTACGAACCTTGGGAAAAAAAATAAGTTTTCCAAAGAACTGCGCGGGGGCACTTCGTAAAAATAACATATGACAATACCGTGGCAGTCAATCTAACCATCTGTTCTAAGCAACCGTCGTTTTTTGGTCTATTGGTTCAACAATTTTTTCATTTGGTCGTTTGTACAGTGTTCAGTCATTTTCTGGATTACGTACACCGTTAACAGTGATAAAAACATCTAGTTGATCATACTTTCTGGGGAAACTTGCAACACGTAATATCGAAATATAATCGAAGATTAATTATAAATTTTAATTTTATTGATTTCTTCTAAAATCCAGATGTACCTATTATTATAAAACAAAATTTTCAACAATTTCGATTATTTCCCATGGGTTATCATTCTGAAGTTGTGTTATTTCACAACGGGCTTAGTTAATATAATATATTATACAACTTGGTTACAACTGAACTAGACGTATTTAGTATAGTATTTACCAATCTGTTTTATTCCAGTTATTAGCAATATTAAAATTTGATACAAACTAACATTTGTAATAAGTCATCCATTAAATGTTATTTAAAATGTTCATATCGATAAAATAGTAAAAATTATCAAAATTACATACCTATATTATAATAAACACGCATTTGTTATATTGTTATAATTTCTAATTCTATTGCGATACTTAATATGTTTAAGTTGATTAGTAATTTTAAAATGTTTTCTCGACTTTCGGGTAGTATGCTATGTTCGATTTTAAATAGAGTTTAGCTCAATTTTAAATAAAATTTGTTTCTCTCGGCATTAACATATTACTATAGCAGACGAATAAATCGTTTCCGAATAGACCATGTGAAAATTATAATAACTATTGTAGTTAAATATAGCGAAGAGTTAATTAAAAATACATTATTACTATGAATATTATTATTTTTCCTAAAACAAAATTAAATAATAAATTATATAAATTCATCGTACAAATATGATTAATCAATTTATGTTGTTGGTGTATTATAATGTCACATTGTTTCTTAGTTTGACAGTTAATACTTATTTTTATTTTCCTCTTCTAAGCAAAAATATATAAAAAAGAAAAAAGAAGTTGGTTTTATTAATATTTTCATCTTAATATACTGCAATATTGTTTATGTATAATGTGATGTTTAATAAAGTGTAAGTTAGTTCATAATTAAAACGAACACTGGCCGTAAAATTTTATCGAAGCCACAGTTAAATAATAATACAGATCATTAAAAATTACATAATGAGATATTATCGTACATTCCGACATTCCGAACATCCTAAAATTTGTGTAAGCCATATAATTTTATAAACACATATATTCATCATGGTTAACAATTAAACCGTGTTAAAATATTTTACTTTAGATCATTGAAGATCGAAGAAAAAATATTCAAAGTCGATGTAAATAATATTACGTACTTATAGGTATTTTATAGTACTGTGACATCCGTATAATTATGACCTTGCACTTATAAAGGATGTGCCGCTAATTATATAATTATTTTAAAGTAAAATGTTATATAATTTAAAAGCAGTTATGTGATAAGCTGTATGTTTTTGAATCGTTTTGTTTAAAATTATGTTATACATTTTTATAAAATTAATAATTAATAATTGAACATCTTTAGTTTATGTTAGCGGTTAATACATTTTTCATCGCCGAACTGTCATTATGTGTTACGAAATAGTTCTAAATGTATAAGTTTTAAAAATGTCTAAATAATAGATAAAACATAAGAATGTATGAACAAAAATGTAAAACCTAAGTCACTGGAATTAAAATTTTCAAATTTTTATCATATAAACTATTGTGTATAATTATTTATGTCATTTGGATGTCAAGTACTACATTTTTTTATTTATCCGTATAATTATATAATTATTCCAAATTAATTAATATTCTATTAATACACAAATTGTAAAAAGTTATAGGGCTAGTTTTATTTTTCAAGATTGCTAAACAATGTATATTATACATTTTATGTGTATGATAGATCCTAATCTTTTGATAATATGCTATTTTGAGGGTATTGAAGCAGGTTTTAGAAAGTCATACTTTAGAATGCCGAGTTTTAGAATATCAAGCTTTAGAAAATAAAACTTTAAGAATTTTAATTTTAAGAAATATTTTTATTTTCTATGCTATTTTCTCGTATAAATAATGTTTTCTGATAATTATTTTATAATAAAAAATAAATATAATAATTGTTAATACTTAAGATTATCAGCAATATCTCTCATAAATTCATCTAAATGTATACGAGGATGTGTTGATAATAATCAATGTATTTTTACGTGCCAACCTTCTGCTGAATTAGATGTTCTCAGCATTTCGTTGAAAATTCAACTTTGTGCAGACCACATTTCAAATAGAAAACATAGTTCGTAACGCGTTGCTTCTTTTTTCCTAAACCTCATTCTAATTTTTCCAACCACGTAGTTTTCTTCAAAATATGTAATTAGATTAATTTCATCGTCCTCAGATTCAGATTTCAAAATACTATATGCTTCCTTTACTTTATCCGAGGGCAAAAATGATAAGCTTGCAATTTTACGGGCTCGAAAATTGAACTCTAGCATATTTTGGTACTTGGTAACCAAACCCAACGCTTAGATCTTACAATATATCGACTATTTTAAATTAAAAAAACATGCCGAAAATATCAAAAATATTTTACATTCTAAAATACCATTTAACATTTTTTTTAAACACAGACTTTCTAAAAGTTTCATATTCTAAAATATAGGTTTTCTAAATATTGTCATTCTAAAACTTGATTTTCGAAAACATGCACCCAAATCTATTTTGAAGCATAACTATCGTAGACCTCAAAAATTCAAATTTGTAAGTAATAATTTTTTATTAGATAAATAAAATTTAAAAGCAATTTATTAACATGAATCCTCGAGTATTCTATTACAAAGCCTTTGAGTCTTTTGTGCGGACCATACCGATGGAATATGGGGTCTAAGAGGTATGTAATTTTGATATGATTAAATTTTAATTTTGTTAATTCACCACATGATATTGGAATATACTATTTAGTGAATAATTGATTTTTATAATTTTATTTTGCTATAAAACCTCATTTCAATATAAAATCAATATAAAATGATCGAATATAAAATTGGAAAAATTAGTTATCAAATCAATATGATTAAATGTTAGAAAATAATTTTGATTTTTTTTATTATTTATAACAAATGGCTAAAATGTAATTAACCTTACTCATTTTCAAATACATTCATTTCCCTATTATATAATAGTAGTGATAATTATGGCCCACGTTGTAGTTTTAAACAGTGGGTGGTGTAGATAATATTGATTGCAATCGTGTGTCCATCGCGTACTAAGCGTAAATAATCAGAGAATGTTTTCTCGAATAAACATGCAACATTTAGATGGTTAGGTTAAATACGTCCCTACAACAGACATCTTTTATAAATATAAATTAAATCTGAGTCTATAAATAAAACCGAATTTCACGTAAGTACTCGGTGTGAGCTAGGGCCCGTGGAAAATAAAATTAGTTAAATGTCAATTTAGAAGTTTCGTAGTATACGGAAACCTTTAGAACTAGAGGTCAACGAAAAATTAAAAATGCGTTGCGGACGAATCGACATCATCCATATATCTGTTAGATAGGTATATTAAAATAATTAATTGTAATGTATTTTTGTACTTTTGCATCAATCTTTGATTTTTTTAATATTATTTGTTCGTACCAGACTATATACCTACATGCACTTATATTTAAAATGTATTTTAACACAGATGGCTCATAATTGAAATGTATAAATTTATAATACTTGTATGTATGATAATGGCTTCGGTAGCGAAACGAATCGGTAAGGAATAAGCACTAGCGGTACTGCCACTTGATTTTAAAGTGTTTAGGGCTCACGTATAATATAAAATCGTAACGCAGTTATAGTTTTAAATAAATACAAATTAACAATGTACACGCGATTGTTTAAAGCACCGAAAAATATTAACATACAACGTATCTGAACGATCGGGTATTGCAACTTGTTAGAGACATGTTTCACGTTTGTAGGTTCACCGCAATGTTATTGAATATATTATAGACATTTAGTTTTCTGATTATTGTCCAGTATGCGTACCTTTAACTACGAGTCACTTACATCTTAAGGCATGGTTAGAGCTTATGGTAAAGACATATACGAATATAGTGCAGTCTAGGTATCTATAAATAAAACCAAAACGACACGACGTCGTGGCAACAATGATGTTCTACATAAAGTCGAAGGTTTAGAACTAAAAGGGCTAGTTTTCAAAAAAACACCATCATTTGATAAACTGATTTTCTTTTAATAAATGTACAACGAAAATGGCAGACATCAGGGAAAATTGTTCGTTCTGTTTTTAGAAAAGCAATCAATTTTGGTATCTGCATCGAAGCCAACCGGTACACCGCGTACAGCATTATTTCCGCCGATGAGTTGCGTACACCTACTACTGTCTGATCCGTTTACAACGTCTTTGGTCGTTGATATGGGTTTTTTGAGAAACCTGTTAAGAGTTAAGAGCCGTATGAACAGGAAAGACGAGGGCTAATCGACGTCACTGCTGATCACGTCGTTGATCTATTCAGGAAGTGATACGGCGACTGCAGGGAATTCCGATTGTTCGAAAAACTAAGAACGAATGGCTCAACACGTGCAATCTCCCAGATTGAAAATGATGAATCTCAGGATCGTTCGTGTTGAGATCGAGATGGAATCTAAATCATCTATGCCTGCAATCTCAAATCGCGCTTTTCCATCTTCTTGCCGAGATTCGAACGGGACCTGCAGTAGCGAGCGGTGCGACAAATTTCGCCTGCACGTAAATCATTGGATTGGCCGCGATGGGGGGGGGGGAGTAGAGCTGTGTCTGTGCGATCTCGGTACTCATGCCCTGCCAAAACGTGAGCTCCGGTTGCGCATTTTCCGTAGCACGGTGTCCTGAGCGCGGTACCGATAAGTCGGCGTAAACGCTTCTAGTTCGGGATTCTTGGCGCTCGCACGCGTGTGCTGCAGCCGTTGAGCGTTACCACGTACGCACGGATACGTGAACTGGACGTTTCGGACCGCCGCGGGCACTGCATTTTTCTTCGCGATTGCCGTCACGTACGCGCGGTCGGCGGCACAACCATCGGGAAGGCCGCGCGACGGCACGAAACGATACTGTGGACGCGGCCGGACGGGCCGGAAGAGCGGACGTCGGTCGTGGTGCAGCGCGGGCAATAACATCATTACGCGCACGTGATATCGCCGCGGCGTGTCCTAATCTCCGGCGGCTCGCTGAAACAATCATTTCGAAACCTTCGCGGTAATCCCGGTACAAACCTCGACCGCGCGCCGCCACCCCGCGACCGGCTGCATTTCTGCGCGCGTGCACGATTCATTACGCAAAACGGGTCCAGTGGCGTCCGCTCTGAAACCGTTTCGTCATCGCACGGGATAAGACTTGACGTGTGCCTCGCTGGACGGCGGATTCGAGCAAGTACGCGGTCAATAGTTTTCGCGAAGAAGCGTGCACGCTTTACGCAGGATCTACGGGGGGTGGGGGGGGGCCGAGCGAGTAACGGGTACGCTTCTCCACTTGGGTTCAGGAGAAAAATTAAAGTCGTAAGCGCGACCCGTAGTCGCGTCCGCGCCAGGACACTGCGCTTTCATTAGCCCCGGGCGCGTCGAACCGATATTGTTGCGCTTTGTGGGCCACGCGGACCACCGGAAAAACGGACTGCGGGAACGCGAACGTGCTCCGGTGGCTGCGAGATTTCGTCGCACGTACAGGGACGGGGTTCGGCACGCGCGGTCCGGCGATATCCCGCGCGCAGGGTGCCGGCGGATAACAATTCGTGTTTCCCGTACGCAGTGCAGTGCATGCACGGGGTATTGGCGTCGCCGCCCGTCATGGCAGCCGTGCGCGTCGTGCAATATCGTGTATATTGTCCTGTTGGCGAGCGGCGAGCGTCTTGGTGTGAAATACAAATGCACATCGTGCTTTTCAGCCCCATTCCGTTCACGTACTCCGGGTTCGGATCACGTCAGTGAACCGTTTCTCAGTTTCGTTAGACGTCCAATCCGATTTTGGGCGATAAAATATGTTAAATAAAAAAAATCATTGGTATTCGTCCAGTTAATCGCCGCGCGTCAATGCTCGCGCTATGTAAATCTCTCACGTTGTTAATGTAGTAGGGCTTTGACATTTTGAATTATAAACGATTGGTAAACGTGTGTTCGTTGTGACCTAATACCTGTGGTACAAGTCAACAACAGAAATCCACTGAACGCCCGTCATTTGGGAAACTTGGTACGAGTCTTTAAACAGCAAAACTGACAAATCGTTGTTATTTTCAGGTTCATTGCTCATCGGGGCAGGAATTAAACAATCGAGATTATTTATTTACAAATAGACAAATATTTCATGAGCGATGACCGGGGAAATTCAATCGTGTTTGATTTGTGACGCGACGTGCCGCTGCCGCTCGCCGCTAGTAATCAATGAACACAATCTGATTTAAACTGTATGGGTTAAATTTTTTTTTTCCGAGTGCCGTCCACACGGCCGTACGCACTACGCTACGGATATCGGTATCCGACCGGTGCGGTGAAACTCGTACGCGATCCATCGGAAACACCGATTGCAAACGTTCCGTTTCGATCTTACACACGATCCACGCGGTTCTTACTGGTGTCCCTTTCCGACGGGTTCCATCGTGGACAGGGTAATGTTTAAGAAACGATTTGCCGTAGAGCACACCCGTGACACGTTTAGGAAGCGACAATATTTTATCGCGTTCTACGAGCACCATTAATTGATATTAAAATAACGATAATAATTATTTTATAATATTAAAGGCTTGAATTGTATTATTTTTTTTACAATGTCAAACCATTAAAAACCATCAAAATAGAGTGTTTTTTTTTAAATATTTTTTATGGTCTATGTAAATATTATGTAATGTTAATGTAAAACTGTTGGTTATTTTATTTAATTTTTTTTTAATTTTTTTATGAACAACAAATGTTATGTAAAAGTGTACTGAAACAGGAAAAGTTAATTACGAGCAGAGCAAGTGACATTTTAATAGATAGCTAATGATCCTCGTATTGAGTACTCCGACGTACATATGTGCCGGACTATTTCTTAAAGGGGGAACCAAAATACTGTTGCCCTGAAGTGAAAAAATCTAGTCTTAGACATGTTTTTTTGTTGCATTTTAATCATTTTTTCCGAAAACCGAATGTGCAGCGGAATTTTAATGGACACGCTCCAGTGATGATTTGTATATTCGTGCGAGCAACGCGTTTTCCGAAGCAATTATCGCAACGGGTTATTATTGTTGTCTAGTTCTGACCCTTGTCTTTGTACATGTTTTGCTCATACTTTTATCTGCATGTATGTTTGAACACATGTGATGTAGGTATAATTTGTGTGTTTGAGTATGTATGTATATGTTCGTTGGTATATTTGCTTAAAATCATCTATGTACAAGTGCGTACACCCACAAGCAAAATATTTTTTATGAACGCGTTCTAATATCTTGCCCCACTCGTAATGAACATCAATAATACATGTCGGACACCTCCAGCGTTCAAACAATTTCATATGCAATTTGGCGTTTTTTTCGGATATAAACAGTAAACACACAATATCGATCGAGATGTGTATTATTTTTTAACTATACATAGAGAACTTAATATTACGATTAATACACATGAGTATTAATGTCAATGCGCGTATTTATACAAATCTATAGATATACTGTACGAGTTTCGTGGCCCCCGCGCTGTCGACCTTCACAAATGAGTCAAAACAATTTCTTCGGTTGCGATAAAACGATGCGATTAAATCAGAGTAACGGAATAACTACGTACGATTTAACGTTGTGATATACTTATTTAACTCGTTTATACGATCAATTTATAATTATTTAGTGATTATCCTATGTATATAAGCTATTAATTATAATGTGGTTTCTACGCATATATAAGAATTGTAATTTCGATATGCGTAACTAAAACACGTCAAAAATGTCTATATTTTGTTGGTTGTTTCGGAAAAATGTTTATCTATCTTACTATTACGGTAAGAAGAATTTATAGATTGATATTGACTATTGAGAACATATTTTTGTCGCGTTTGAATTACGCACTTCGAATTTCTTCAATCTAATTTTATTCCCGGCGATTTTCAAGTATTTATATTGTTTTAATTATGTATTTATATATTTTAATTCAACGATTTTATAACACCTAATCACTGACAACAATTATATTAATTTCATTTGGATTATCTTGACGTACGACAAATGTGTTTTACTTAACGTTTTTTTTTTTTTTTGTTTATGTATATTTTAAACAGAGGTTCATGAAATATACTGTTGTTCAGCCATTACATTATCGGTTGACAACCTATAAACTACGTTGGATTTTCGATAATACAACAAATAATAGTGTTTTCAGATATTTCAATTATCATCCTGATGGTTAATGTTTTATTATTTTGAACATTTAGTTATCTATTTAATTTCAAAAATGTTGATTACGTATTTTCTATTATTAACATTTTTTAAATAGAAAAACTATTGAGGACAGATTATTTTATAAATATACTAGTATTTATTATTTAACATATTACTTTACAAGGTATTTTTATATTTGATGTAAAAAATATTTAAATATAAACGGTAGGTACTATTAGGTACCATAATTTATCTACTTGATCCATATTTTATTACATTATTATTTTTTATTAACTGAGATTACAACATATTCGATAAATCCACAATTTCAATTTTATTGTTTCTACAACAAATGTTTATTACATGTATGTATATGTGATATTTAATGTAATGAAACTGCTTATTGTGCACGAATATTTTATACATAGATCGTATGGTAAATTGTTTAAACCTATAAAGAACATATTTAAGATGGCTTACTAAATTCGGCATGCAACTCAAATAATGAAGATATGGTTATACGATTTAGAAATATAGCATAATTTAAGCAGAGCATATTATTAAATTGAAAGTCAATTGGTTATAGTATCGTTAGCCGAGGCCTCTTGTTTTTTTCCCGATAATTAAAAGAATACGAAAGAAAAAACACTCGAAAAGTACAACTAGTTGGTCTATTTTTTACCGTTTAAATGCTTTTTACTTCAATCATTCGTTCAAGTGCGTGTACTTTTATCCGTAACACACGAAATCGGGACGGTTTTAAGTTTTAACGAATAAAAGAAGAAAGTGGAAAAAAGCGAAATATGACGTTCTCGAGTGTTGGCAGGTGTGTTATTTCTACCCCACTTATCTTTTTTCGCTCGTTTTTACGAACGAGTTAGTTGCGTTCAGATTAACTTGGTTTTAAACAAATCTGTTGCAAAACGTGCACGTTTTACGAATTAAAATACTATTGTTGCGCTCGGTGGTTAAATTTTTTTTTTAGTTTATTGAGAGGGAAAACTTTTAAACCACCAGTTAACGATTCCCGCCAAATCTACAATATTACGATAAATACTATCATTATATTATATACTTGAGAAATTTATAATTCATCAACTATTTGCGTTTATTTTTTTTTAATAAATTTGAGTGAACTTTGAATTTGATTTTTATTGTATTTAAATACAGTAGAGCCTCGATAGTCCGGACCACCGATAATCCGGTGAACGCGGTAATCTAGACGATAAATAAATCCATTTGTTTTCAAATACAATGAACTTATGTAGTTTATTCCGAATTAAATTGGTCAGAAAATCAGAACATGGTACTATATTAAAATTATATAATTATAATTTTTTTTTTTGTAATTTATAATGTTAAAGTTTTTTTATTCTTAATTTAAACTACAATAAATGTAATAAACAAATAAAAATAAATATCTTAGTCATTTAAGTAGGAAGTCTTGTAAGACCTCCGGTAATCCGGATAAATTGATAAACCGGACGATACTCGGTCTGAATTCATCCGGACTATCGAGACTCTACTGTAGTTTTAAATAAGATTTTGCTTAGTGATATGTATGATCATCGTAAAAATATTCTACTATAAATTTGTATGTTTAAAAATTTTCATAACTTTTATCTGACTTAATGTAATTTAATATTTATAAAAAGTAATTTTTAATGGTTTTCATTAATATATATTTTATACAGAAAAAATTCTGTAATTTATTTAAAAAAAAATATTAATGAAATATTTAACTTGATAGCTAGGTACAATTTTAAATAATCCATTCTAAACTATAGAACATTTCTGAAACCACATTTTAAAATTTCTACGTGTTTGTATTGACTTTTAATAAAATAATTTTAATACTAGTTCAGTAACTTACAGACCATATTTCTAACTTTTTATAATGCTATTTAATTATTTTTTTCTTCGATATTTTTAAGTTCATAACATTTATGTAAAGTTATACTAAAATATTATTTTATTTGAAATTGCTTTAAAATACTTGAACTTGTTTCATTAATGTTTTCAATATTTTAATATAATTTTTTATGTAATAAAGTTCAGGATTAAAAAGTACATTAAGTACTTCAATTAAAAACTGAACAAAAATTTATTTAAATGAATAATAAGTATAGTATAAATATATAAGTACAATTACGTAGTAATCTAAATCCAAATTAATTGTTAAACGCAACATTAATCTAATATTAGTAATAATAATATACGTAACACAAAGTACGTCAGTTCAATATGTCATAATTTTTAACGATATCCGAAATCCATCGTTGGCGCGTCGGCGTCACATTATTATAATTTCAAACGACAGAACATTGCAAGTTAAGAAGTTTGGACTGAGACATTTAAATTTTTTTTACGATTAGCCTTAAAACTTAATGATTTATCATTCGTTTCACGCGTAAATGTAAAATGTTGAAATAAATTTGTTTTTTTCAGAGTTCGCGTGTGCAGAATGAGTAATGCAAGTACTTTTTACTCGGGTACTTTGACGTGCGCGCGTGCAGTTCGAATGCGCACGTATACTACAATAATATTTGTTTTCGCGCTACAGCTGACACTGCAGCTACTGTTGCAACCGTCTAGCGGTCGAAATGGCAATAAAAATACTAAAATAATTTATTATGAATCGCATGGATTTCGAAAGAAGAGAAGGAAGAAAAAACCGCGTAAAAATAAAAACATTTTATCGTAAATCTCCCGCATGGCGATTATATAAGTACAGATTTTTTTTTTTTTTTTTTTTTTTTATTATCCCGAGAAATCGTTACGAGGTATATTATACGTGTGCCGTGTGCGTTCGCTGTTTGTTTATTTTTTCCCGACTTTTCACGGATAATAAAAAGCGAGAGTGGTCGAGAGCAGGTTAAAAGCAAAACACCACTGACCTGGAAACCGTTCAACGGTGGATACGTGAACGTGCCTTTGGCGCTGGCCACCACCCACGCCTCGGCGAACGTCTCCATGGCACTCTGGAAGTCCATGGCGGCGGCGGTGGACGGGCAATGTCGAGTATCGTTGGCGAACGCGCGTCTCCGGTACGAACGGTCGGCCGACCGGACTCCTTACGTGGTACGTGTGCGGCGAGTGCGCTCGGTGAGACGATGCGTCAATGTTTCTCTCGCGTAGTCAGTGGCCAACCGCGGACACGGTGTTGGTGGCCGTCGTCATCGTCGTGGACGCGCGTGTTGCAGACCGCAGTGGCCGGCGGACAATCTCTCCGTCTCTCGGTCCGTGTGCGAGTCGTCCTTGCGCGGTTGCGCGCGCGCGTGTGATACGTGAGTGCGAGCGAGTGCTACGCGACTAGGACTGTGAGAGCAGCAGAACACGTGGCCACGCGGTCGCGTTCCGGAGCCGACTGAACAGCGGTGGAAAACATGTGCCGCCGCCGCCGCCGCCGCCGCCGCCGCCGCCGCCGCAGTCGGTTGAACGCGAATTACTCGACGACGACGACGACGACGCCGCCGCCGCAGCATCGTAGTCGTCTTTCGCGCTTACCCGCCGCCGTCCGCCCCGTACGTTTCGCGGAAACCGCGGACGACGGCGTCTCTTACCGCGCGTGCCGCATACAAACGTAAATACGCCCCGGGGTCCGCCTTCTGTTCGGCCGTCGCGGTTTTCTTCGTTTTCCGAATCAAAACGCTTATCCGCCGAAAGCCTATTTTATTCGCGTACTCTCATTATTTTCGTTATTATGTTATTAATATTATTATTACCGTTATTATTACTGTCGTGTCATTATCGTAATATTTGCATGTTCAGTAGCAGTACACCGTTTTCCGCTAATCCGATCGCACTATTGTATTACGACGTGCTGCCACAGCTTTGGTTTTACATTTTATTATTATTTTTTGATTTTTTTTATTTTTTAATTTATTTTGACGCTCGCGCGTACCACGAGTTGAACGCTAGTCGTTTCGAACGTCCGTTACAACGACTGTTTGAACACTTCCCGTTTCAAAGTCAAAGTGTTCGCCAGCTCTGTATCTTTCGTTTTAACATTCGAATTGCTCACGAATAAAAACGTCGTCGGTCCTTCGGACGTACTCGCGTCCTCGCCAGATTTTATTGGCGATAAGTACCTCGTCGTAAATAACTTTTCGATTTTTTTTTTCTATTTTTTTTTTTTTTATTCATTATTATAAACTTGTATATCATACACCACGCGAATATAATTTATAGTCGTCGGCTTATACTGTATTATATGTGTGTGTATATATATATATATATATATATATAGCATTATTTTGCGCACCGGTTTGTGACGCGATTGCGGTAAATCCGGATTATAGAGCCGTTGCTACCACCTCTTAATCCCTCGACGGCTGATCCGATTAATATATTTACGAAAATGTTCGCAAAGTTGTGTGCGACCGTAATCCTTCGGCGGCCGTCGTCGTGCCGTCGAAGCGTGGCCTGCTGCATTGCTGCGACGGTGACAGTCGACACCCGATTATTATTATTATTATTATATAATGTGTATTATTATATTGGCTGCGCAGTGTCGTGTACACATACGTATTTGTGTGCATAAACAGTTATAACCTTGTCTGAGGCTCACGTAGAGAGGATCTACTTAGGTCCACACCCGCG
>JASXSY010002721.1:0-13149 GCA_034509805.1 Sipha maydis
TTTCTGGGTTTCTCGTTTTAGAAGATTAAGAGAAATATTTTATGTTGGCTCTATATCTAGCGTAATGAATATTTCTGTATTGTTCTTAAGGTTCGTTATAAAAGTACTTGCGTATGCGGAACTATTTTGTTTTCATAAAACTAATAAGTAAATAAATACAAACTCTTTTATTTTTAGTTTTTAGGCGAGGCATTATTTTTTTTGCATAAAATAGTATATATTACACAATATTCTCCTGTAGTTTTTGTACCTATGCGAGTTACTCACCTGTTTAAATAACGCTGACCATAGACCATGAATATCTAAACGTACAACCTAAGCGAATTACGACTACTCTATCTGGTTCGATTGTTTACAAAATAATACATTTTCGTTGTGTTGCGTAATAATTATTTTTATTATGTACGTAATTTAATTATAATTCTCTTAATAATTCGATATGACCATACAAAAAGTCCATTAGCTAAATGTTTTGCTTTATTCGAATACAAATTGACATATCAGATAGTGTATAAATTTATAAATGCCGTTACTGCACTAATAATGTTGATATTATGTTGTACTAATTTCAAAAGAAATAATTTAATCAATTGTCTAAAATATATTACTGTAATTATATTTTATAAATACTTTTTATATCGTTGTAAATGATACGGTTTTTTTTCTTTGTTCAATAATTATTAAAACATACAATTATAATCGAATAAACATACAATTGCACAGAGTTATACTATCATAAACACGTGTGTTGTTGTATATAACATGGTTTATTAAGATGGTTTTAACACAAATCAAATATGTTTTTGTAGGTTGACGCTTGAAACCATTAAGATTTATTTTTGCTTTAAAACTTAAAAGGCTTAGATGCATAATGCAATTGTGTTTTTTTATGTTTAAACCCTTTAATGATTGGTTTTCTCAAAAAAATTTCCAACCAGATTATTCCTGTAGAAAATATGAAAATAAATAATTTGGTGTATAAACATGTTTATAAATTATTAATTATTGCGAAGGAATTTTGTTTTTGATTTTTTTTTCTGTTATGGTTATGCCAGATAATATAATTTTACGTATAACTCTTATGTATATTATATAATTATAATTTATGTTATATAATAACATGTTTTATAAATAAATTACAATTAATGCCTTTAATTTATAAAGAAAATACAATAATTCGAATATATATTGAAATTGCGAGTATCGATTTAAAAAATTTAAAGTAAAACTAAGTAAAAAAAAAAATTGATGAGGTCTTATTGCTTATTTTAAAGCCCGAATTCAAAGGCTCTGATTTATTGACGTAAAATTAGGTTAAAGATAAGTTAGGTTTCTACATTATGGTAAATACGAATCATTTTCGTAAAAAAAATAAAAATATTTGTTTATCGATAAATATTAATGTTAAAATAAAACTTGGCGTAACAGAATTTTTTTTAAAATTTGGATTGTAGGAGTAAATAAAAAAACATTGCATTCGCAAGTTTTTGCGAGATCTTAGGCAAAAGCCGTATAATTTCTTTACACCTAAATATATCTAACAATTGTAACTTGAAAAATTTTTGACTTCCGAATTAATGTTATTCCCACTAACGATGGCACTGTAGAGGAGAGTATATACTTTTATTTATTTAAGATTACTCATATTTTCATAGAATCATTTAGGTAGTAACACAAACAATGCCCTCGTATAATAACATTAATTTAAATAAATACTACGAAAATCACTCAAGACAAATCTTATACATCATTGCACGTTCACAATTAGCTGTACACATATGCACAATTATATTAAATTTTATTTTTAATAATTGTAAGCAATAAACGTAATTTTATCAACCTATTATATGTTAGGTATTAGTTATTTGCAATGCAAGCATAAACGTTGTATGCTTATTACTGTTCGTACAACATAAAAATTCAATTAAATGTGCGAACGAGCCCAGAAACTGCTGCATGAAGAGTTTTACGACAGCCTACGACCCTTTTCCCGAGGAAGTCATTTTTGTTTTTGACAGTCTTTCGAAATCGCATGTTGATCATGTGGTTTTCAAATTTTAACTAAATAATCGTAATGTAATCCTACATAAGTGTATAATATTTTCTTTAAATATCTATCATTCGTTTTAAGTACTATGTAAATTGTTTAATATTGAACTTAAATAGTTATTCGGTTATGGCTCGCCAATGCTGGTTCCGCTACTGCAGGGGTCTCCAAACTACGGCCCGCGAACCATTTTTAACTGGCCCACAGCACCCATAGGACGGTAATTAAATATAGATATTATAGATAAAAAAATTATTTCAAAAATTATTAAAATTACAGTATATATATTATCATTTAAATTTATATCAATTATATTTAAGTATATTGTAGACAATATTTTATAAAAAGATTTAAAGTAAATCTATAATTTCATAAAATTAAAAAATATATGTGTTAATAAACTTTTGGCCCGCTAAGAGCATTTGATATTTTTTGTGGCCCTTGAATAAAAAAGTTTGGAGACCCCTGCGCTACTGTATTGCCGAGTGCATCTTAATTTGAAATGGATTGTATATAGTAGTATTGTAGTAAACTATTGAGTTAATCGATTGTAAAAATAAAACGATAATAATCATATTTATTCATGTCATTTAGTAATACAATTCTGTTCTCTGTTAAGATCTAAAATTTAATAACTTATTAAATAATGAAAATTTCCAAATGAAACATAAATAGATACACACGTTCAATATATAGGGTTAGTGTTTCCTGTTTTTATTCAGTTTTAGCAACTAATACATGATCATTTAGTCATAAAATAATAGGTAACGTTTCACTGTAATATTTTTGTCATCATCTTTTTACAAAAATAAAAAAAGAGCTATTATGAAATATTACGATATAATTTGTTGCCGTGGTTGTTTGTTACGTATACATATTTTGGAATATTCCGACTAAGAAACAGGAATCTGCGGCCAGTTATGTTAATATTAATCATAAATAAAACGTTTTATCGACAGGTTGTTTTATAATTATTGTATTACGAAGTTATTAAAAAATAAAGATTTAATTTGTTAAGGTATTAATTTTAATTAACAATATTACTATCCTTCAAATTATACGAATTGTCTTATAATTTAATGTGCCCAATTTAATACCTACATTATATTTTTAACTTAATCATTTCTGCGGTAAGAATCAATCGGCTATATAAAACGATTGTTACTTTTCTGTAGAAAACTGAATAAGTTCTCCTAGTTATCCTCAAGATTTAGAATTTTTTGTGTTATCGTTTCTCCGCAAATTTAATTAAATAGGTAACGGTTTGTTTTTAAATTCGTAAACAATGACTACTTGGGCAAGGGTTATTTGGGATCATTCACCATAAAGTATTGTTGTTAATGACATTATAGCTATAGTTCAAGAATATAAAACGTCATATTATATTTTTAGCTGAAATCGTTTATATGCTTGTCATTAAACTGTAATTAACTGTATTAATATTTGTTAAATCATTAAATAGTCATTTTTTCATTTGATATCGTATTTCACATAGATCTATTTTAAAGTATGTAACATAGAACTTAAAAATGTATTACAAACTTCATTATAAACCTGATTTCTTTTTGTTTGGTATAGTTTTGTCAACATGGATTGTGTAAATTACATAATAATAGAAAAAATCATAAATTAGATATATTAAAGAAGATACTGGACCCCTTCCAAGTTATAAAAAAAATTGTTGTGTTTGTAAATATGCAATATTCATTAAAGTGTCACAATTGCTATTGCTTTTTTTCTAAAATCAATTTTTCTTAGAATTACTAAAATTATGTTAATGATATACTGTGACAATATTGTTTATTATGGTTTTTTCTTTCAATTTTCTATTAACTATTTTTTGTTGTTAAAATATTCAAACTTTGATCATGTGTTCATTATACATTTTAATTAATATTAAGAAATTAATAAATTTGTATCCATAGTAATTAATATGTACTTTTTACTATTATTTAACTATGGGATTATATTAATTATTAACCACTACAAAATAAATGGTATTTTAAATATGTATATAATAGTTTGTTACATAATACTTAGTATTATGAGTTTAACATTAATAATATTTAGGAAGGTATATAGTATAGAAGATTACATTTAAATAAAAATTTGACACAAAAACTACACATAAATTAAGTATACTGAATTAGTCTTTTTTAAATTAATACAATATTTTATTTTAGGGTACAAAAATTTGGATCCCATGTGATACAGAAGTTTGGCAAACAGCTGAAATTTTAGAAGCTTATAATGGAAATAAATTGACTGTTAGAAAAATAAAATCCAGAGAAGAACTTGTCATTAAAATTTCTTCAGATGAAGAACTGCCACCTCTCCAAAACCCAGATATACTCCTTGGAGAAAATGATTTAACTTCATTATCATATCTACATGAACCAGCTATTCTTTACAATTTATATTGTAGATTTGTTCAAAGTCATGCAATTTACACTTATTGTGGTAATAACTTGTTGATTTGCAGTGATTTCAAAAAAAAAAATTTATCTTTTATATGTATTTTTTATATGTATTAGGAATTGTATTGGTCGCCATCAACCCTTATAAAGAGCTTGATATCTATGGAATTGATACTATGATGGCATACAGAGGTCAAACAATGGGAAGTTTAGATCCACATGTATTTGCTGTTGCAGAACAAGCATTTAACAAAATGGAAATGTAATATAAAAATAATAAAAATATTTATCTTTTTTTTTATCTTTTTCTTTTTTTAGAGAAAATAATAATCAAAGCATAATTGTATCTGGTGAGTCTGGTGCTGGAAAAACAGTTTCTGCCAAGTATGCTATGAGATACTTTGCTACAATTAGTGGTTCTGAAACAGAAACTCAAGTTGAAAAAAAAGTTTTGGCTTCTAGCCCCATTATGGAGGTATATTTTATTAAAATATTGACAGTATTATGTAAATTGAACATTATATTTTTAATATAATTAATGAGTGAATCAGCAATACTGAATTTTTCTTTTTTTTTTTTTTTATAATAACATTGAAATTTATTTAAGAAATTAACTCCTTGAATAACTATCTATCTTGACTTACTAAAATATTTTATTTATTATTATTTTAATATTGTATTTAATTATTTTATATTTTGTGTACATTTTAATCATTGCTTATTTAAGTGTTAATAAAATAATATTTATTTTTAGGCCATTGGAAATGCCAAAACAACTAGAAACGATAATTCATCTCGCTTTGGAAAATATATTGAACTTCATTTTGACAGTCGAAATCACATAACAGGTGCCAGCATGAGAACATACCTTCTTGAAAAATCCCGTGTTGTACACCAAGCAGTTGATGAAAGAAATTACCATATATTTTATCAACTATGCTCTTCCCGTGAAAAATTTCCACATTTAGAATTATGTAATTTTATATTATTATTATATATAATTGAATGTGCCTATATAAAGCTTAACTATTATCTTTTACTATTTTTATTGTTATTTGTAGGCGATTCTGAAGAATATTTTTATTTGTCATCACAACCGAGTTATGATCATGATCATCAAAGTTTTATTGAAACAGTTAATGCTCTTAATACTCTAGGGTTTTCCCAAGATGATCAAGATCTGATATGGAAACTGTTAGCAAGTATTTTACATCTTGGTAATATTGAAATTACTGATAAAACTCAAAAAAATCCAGGAGATAGTGATTCATGTTATATATCGGTTCGTTACTTTCATTATTAATTATAAATTAATTTTTTAAAAATAAAGTTGAATAATTTACACATTTAGCTGAACGATCCTAGCTTACAAATAGTTTCAACTTTACTTGATATTAACAAAGTTGAACTACACAAATGGCTTTGTTATCGTAGAATTGTCAGTATGAAAGAAACCTACGAAAAACCAATGACTGCAGATGAGGTAAGAATACATTTAAAAATTATTTCACTCCACGTTTGTTAAATTAATTAATATTTTATTTTTAGGCAAGTGGAGCTCGTGATGCCTTAGCGAAACACATGTATGCATCATTATTTCAATGGTTGATTTCAATTATGAATAAAACTATGTGTGAATCTTCACCATCGGTTTGTTTAAATAATCTTAAATTTTAGTTTAAATACTATTCATCAAATTTTTATTTTAGACTAATTGTCCAATAATTGGTGTTTTGGATATTTATGGTTTTGAAATGTTTGAATTAAATAATTTTGAACAATTTTGTATTAATTATGCAAATGAAAAACTTCAGCAACAGTTTAATTTAGTGAGTTATACTTTTCAATTATTCTTTTTTGTGACATTATTTAATAAAAATAAAAATATATCGTAGCATGTTTTCAAATTGGAACAAGAAGAATATGGTAAAGAAGGGATTGAATGGAAGTTTATTGATTTTTACGATAATCAACCTTGCATTGATCTTATAGAATCTAAATTGGGTATACTTGATCTTCTTGATGAAGAATGTCGCGTATGTTCTTTAAATTCTTACTCCTGTATCAATTTTAAATTGTTATTAAAACATATGTATCAACAATTTAGATGCCTCAAGGCTCAGATGAATCTTGGACACAAAAACTATACACCAAATGTATTAAATGGGATAGGTTTTCAAAACCTAAATTTGGTAAATTTAAAATGATTCATGTTAAGGCTTTTAAATATTTAAAATATATTATATTATGTTGAACTTAATTTTTTTTTTCGAAGACAAGTCATATAATGATCCATTTAAAAAAACAATTAGATAATTTTATTTTTTCATATTTATAACTATTGAATGCATTTATACCTTAAAAACAGTCTTGAGATAGTCAAATACATCAAATATGTATCCCTTTTAAGGCATTTTAAAAATAAAATACACATCAATAGTACAACAACAACAGTACAATGTAGAATATTTGTATGAAATTATATTTTTTTTTTTTTTTTACAAATATTTATGAAAAGTATTAAATACTCTAAAAAAATACTAATTTGAAAAATTATTTATTTAATCAAAATAGAAACTTGTTAAATTTATACAAAAATCATAATAATTTATGTTATCTGTTTATTTAAAGCTAGAAGTGCTTTTACAATCAAACATTTTGCTGGTGATGTTGAGTATTATTCAGAAGGATTTTTGGATAAAAATAAAGATACTGTCATTGAAGACCAAGTATGTTTATATTAACATCTTTATAAAATGTTTGTGTTTTATTTAATATTTTCCTTAGGTTAATGTATTGAGAAATGGTAAAAATTCTATGTTACGTAACATGTTCATGATTGAAAATCCAAATGATCGTAAACTTAGTGCTCCTGAACGTAGAATCAATATTTTGACAACTCCAAAATCAGCTACTATCGGTGCTACTCCAAAATCTCGAATGCTGACACCAATGAGGCCAATTTGTGCAACCATTGGATCACCTTCACATTCCAAGCAAAATAAGAAAACTGTATGTTGTAAATAATGTTAATTATAAATAAAAAAAGCATGAATTATTTCCAATACCATTTTCAGGTTGGTTCTCAGTTTAGAGATTCACTTAATGCTCTTATGGTTACTTTAAATGATACTACCCCACATTACATAAGATGTATTAAACCTAATGACAGTAAAATGCCATTTGTTTTTGACCACCAACGAGCTGTTGATCAGTTGCGAGCATGTGGTGTCTTAGAAACAATTCGTATAAGTGCTGCTGGATTTCCTTCTAGGTAAAATTTATTTTTGTGAATTAATTGAGCTTTCATAGATTTTGTAATATTTACTTTTTCTTATTTATGTTTTGTTATTGTTATTAATATATTACAAATGTTCTAGATGGACTTATGTAGATTTCTTCTTAAGATATC
This sequence comes from Sipha maydis, assembly GCA_034509805.1. NCBI lineage: Eukaryota > Metazoa > Arthropoda > Insecta > Hemiptera > Aphididae > Sipha > Sipha maydis. The sequence continues at coordinate 7,877 of JASXSY010002721.1, forward strand.
GAATGTTACTCGAATCAAAGAAAATTAATAGAGATGATCCTAAATTAACATGTCAGAGGATTGTTGAAAAACATATACAAGTATAATTTGTATTAAATAATTATGTATCCCGTATAATAATTAATAATTTTTTAGACTGAAGACAACTATAAATATGGTAATTCCAAAATATTCTTTAGAGCTGGTCAGGTTGCTTATTTAGAAAGAAAACGTGCTGATAGACGCAAGGATTGTAGTATATGTATTCAAAAAACATGGCGAAAATATATATGCTTAAAGAAGTTTCAAGAAATTAAACGTAGTGTTTTGTTAATCCAAAGATATGGAAGAGGTTTCTTAGATAGACGGTAATTTATTATACTATATTTGCTCATTACTATTCTTTATATTAAATTAATATAATATTTTAGATTGGCAACTCACTTACGTAGAACTAAAGCTGCGATTAAAATACAAAAAGTTGTACGAATGTGGTTATGTCGTAAAATGTATTTACGTAAACAAGCAGCCACACTTGTATTACAGCGATATTATCGGGGATATGTAGCTAGGAAACTAACATTAGAAATGAGACGAAATAATGCTGTAAGTAATTTTTGCATTGGATATTTGGGTAAAGATTAAAAATGATTTATTTACTATAGGCTGTACTCATTCAATCAGTTGTTCGTATGTGGTTGTGTTATCGTCACTATCGTAATACATTAGCTAAAATAATTAAAGTCCAGTGTTGCATAAGAAGATGGATTGCTAGAAGATGTTTAAAGGCATTAAAAAAAGAGGCCCGGTCTGTAGCTCATGTCACTAAGTTGAATAAAGGCTTAGAAAATAAAATTTATACTATGCAACAAAAAATAACAGAACTAGTAAGTATTTTATTTTAAAAATATATAAGATATTATCTTTTTATATATTTACATTTTATTGTTACTTTGTAATGTATTTTTTAGAACAATCAATTAATTTCAACAAAGTTATTAGAATCAGAATTACATGAAACTAAACAAAAATTAGCGGAACAAAAACAAATTACAGCAGAAATGAATTCTATCAAAAAGCATGCAAATGAAATACAATTAAAATATAATGCTTTACAACAAGAGTACGAATGTGATAAAAAAAAAACTGCTCAGATACTAGAATCATATAGTGACAAATATACAATCGCTGAACAAAAACTTATTCAAGCTCTTCAAACTATTGTAGAACTAGAAAATAAATTAGTTACTTTGAAAGAAGAACAAGAAACAAATTTAAAAGAAATTCAAGGTATAATGAAAATTGTTGTGTTTAATATTTAAAAATGACATATTATATTATGTTTAGAGAGTTGGAATACTAAATTTAACGACAATGTTTTAAAATCTCAAGAAGAAATTGAAGTTGAAAAGAGTAAATATCAAAAATTGTTATCAGAAAAGCGTTTAATTGAAGAAAGGTTAGAACTATTTGAACGACAAACTATTAATGCCGCTGGTGATAATCTTAAACGTAATGTATCAGATTTAAGTCTGTTATCCTATCAGGAGAATGGATTTACAAACAATGATACTAGTGTAAGTTATAGATTCTTAATACAAATTATTTTAAAGTTTTTTGATTTCAATTGAAATAATGTTAAATTTTATTTGACATTTATTTTTATTATTGACTAAATAAGTATATTTTTATTTAATTAAAGGATAATTATGGATAATTTTACTAATTCTAAAAAAAAATTTTTGGGTTTTATTTTTATTACATACATTAAAAATTTAGAATGCGCTCAAACTAATAATAATTTAGTAAATATTGATGATTGTTGTTGTTTTATGTGTAGGTTTTATTCAAAATAATTATAAATAAAATAAGTATTTAATTTAATGTTGAAATTTCAATGGCATGAGATTAATTTTTAAAATATGATGATTTATCTTATCGTTTTGTACTTGTATAAATATTTGAGTCATCATTACTAAAAATGTATAATCCTTCTCACTGTTTTATTAGATTGGTCTTTGCTATTATCTATTAAACATTCTAATCATATTTTTAAGTAATAAACTAATAAATAATGTTTAAAAACCATAAACATAAAATATAGATTGTTTGCAATTTTTAATATAAGGGTTGTTTTACATCAATTTACATGCTTTTCTATAAATATACATCAATAAAGATGATTATCTTAACAATAGTATAAAAGATAACTAGCTATAAAATATAATACCAAACAATAATGAAACTTTTTGTATTGTTCAGATTAATTGTAACAATGATGATTTTATAAAACTTCAAAAAACTTTAAAAGTCACTCAAATGGAAAGGGATATGTTGTTAAAACGAATGGAAAATGACAAATTAATTAGAGACAACTCTAACGATAATGATGAAGTTAGTATATACACAGCAGTATAATTAAAAATTATAAAATAAGCTTTTTATCATTACTCTTACTGTTTTATGATTTTTAGGTTTCATGGTTAAGAGAACAAAATTGCTTATTACAACAAAACCTCAATGCACTTCGTGAAGCTACAGAATCATCAGGCAACAATAATTTCATCATTGCTGATGATTTAACTCGTAAATATCATAATGTTTTCAAATTCATATTCAGATTAATTCAATTTTACCTATTATTCCCTTGACTGTCGAAGGTTTTCTTCGTGTTAAAATTTTTTAGTTTTGTTAATTATTTATTTAAATTTATTATTATTATTATTTTACATTTGTAGTTAAAGTAGATGTTCCTGTAATTTATGCATTGTAACCAATAAATGGCGTTATCAATGAGCAAACTTGTGTCATTTTTCGTAAATAATCAAACTTTATTTTAGGAATATAATCTTACATTACATTATTTTAAGTACAATATTTATTTATCAGGACAACTAGAGAAGTTACAAGATGAATTATTCAAAAAGAAAGCAGAATGTTTTCAATTACAAAATCGTCTTGATGGTACAGCAGAATCATTGCGGAAAATAGTTGACTATGAAACAACAACTTCGTCATTAAGTGAAGACAAAGAATTGAATCAAGCTATGGATGCTCAAAAAGCTATAAATCGGTATTGAAATTGTACTTTATCATTAATTATAGAGAGTTGTATTTAATAGTGTATTTCTTATTTTAGACATCTTTTAGAAGAATTCCAAACAGAGAAAGAAAAATGGAAAGAAGAAAAAGAAAAAATGTCTAGTCAACTCGTTAAGTTACTTGAAGAAAATGAAAAGCAACATAATCTTTTAGCTATTGAATTTGATAAAAATCCTCGATGTGATGCCATTTTGCAATCAGATGTGAATAAAGTCAACTATGATAATATAGTAAGATATAATTTATGCATATATTACTAAATCAGAAACATTTAAATATGAACTTTTCTTGTACCATTTACATTTGTTTGTATTAACAGTTATTGTATTTCATTTTAGCAATTAAAACAAAAATATGATGAGCTTCTACGTAAATATGTAACATTGCGTAACAACATATTTGATATCAATGGAAAAGAAAACTCCACAATTAATTTTGGTAAATTTTTATTCAAATATATGGTTTAGTTATCAATTATTTTTATTTAATATTTTTGAATTTAGATTTAGCAGTTGACAATGAAAACTTTGCCAACAGTACAACTATTTCTACCGATGATGGTACAGTTATTGCTAAAAAAAAAAATCATTCCGAATTTATGGGAATGTTCCAATGCTCAGTAGATGATGATCCTGTTGTAGCTCGAATTTTAATTTTAGGTAACTAATTTTTAGTTTACTTAATTAGTTAATATTTTAATTAATATAATTATAATTAAAATCAATTTTATAGAATTAAGACCTGAAACTGCATTGAAGTTATTACCTGGTTTACCTGCTTATATTTTGTTTATGTGTATTCGGTATTTTGATTTTGCAAAAGAAGAAAAAAGAGTAAGTAAATAAAATTAAAATACTGAAAAAACTTGTTATTAATTGTTAATTATTATGTTATAAATTTAAAGTTTATTTCTATAAATATTTATTCAATATTTTACTCCAAAATATTTATTTATTCTGTATTGTTGAAACTTTTTATAGATTGCAGCATTTTTAACTAATATAGTAAAAAATCTACAAAAAGTTATGAAAAAGCGTCAACATCAAGACTCCATGATTTTGTGGCTGTCCAACACATTGCGATTAGTACATATCCTTAAACAATATAGTGGAGAACCAGCTTTTGCTAATGATAATACAACTAAGCAAAATTCACAAGCATTACAAAGTTTTGATTTGGCTGATTATCGTCAAGTATTTTGTGATCATGCTGTGCTACTTTACCAAGTAAATAAATAAATATACATATTTTATCAACCATTATTAGTTATTTACTTATTGACGTATTGAAAATATTATTATTAATAATTCATTTTTATTTGCAATATAATCATTGGTTTTAAAGAAAAATAAATTAAATACTATTTTTCAAGATTCAGAAGAATGTTACTATAGTATTTCATTTTATATAATAGTAACTTTTTTGGAAACTTTTGTTGTAATTATAACTTGTTCATCTTTTATTTTATAACATCATTTTGGGCTTTGATTTTAATATATTTATAATATGTATATGTATTAACAAATTTTCTACTTTGACTTTTAAAAAGTTTATAAATTATTAATATTTATGCATCATATTATATCTTATTTTGTCACTAGAGCCAATAGTATAAGCATATTGCTTTACATCCTTTTTATTGAAACTAATGATTTTTTTCTTACCATTAATAAAAACAGTTTAATGTTGAAATACTACTAGTTAACAAATAATATCAACCGTCTCCCTAAATTGTTTTTGCAAACTAACTTAAGTTAAATAATAAGAAAAAGTTGTGAACGATGATTTTTTTTTTTAAGGAATTGGTTCAAAAAATGCAAGAAAGCATAAGAATATTAATCGTTCCAGCTTTATTGGAACATGATTCTTTAGGCATTGATATTGGTCGAAACATGAGACGTAGCTTAGGTTCATTAAAATTAAATCAATCACCATCTAGTCCAACTACAAATACATTGGAAGCTGAATTAAATAATATGTACAGTCACTTGGTAGCTCATGAGATTGATCAAGAAGTTATTGTACAAATATTTAAACAAGTAATTTTAATTTTTTCAATTTTTATAAATGATTAAATATTAATTTAAAACTGTTTGTTGAAGCTTTACTATTTTATATGCGCTAATGCATTAAATAATCTACTACTGCGGAAGGATTTAAGTTACTGGGCTAAAGGCATGCAAATCCGATTT